>PXOD01001066.1:0-12637 GCA_003012165.1 Paramyrothecium roridum
GGCTGACTTGACAGACAGAGATCAAATACGGTCGCGATGTCACCGTCCGACGCAAAAGGCCCTGCGGCCGAGGAGAAACGGGGAGGTGCAATGCAGAAAGGAAATGAAGAGGTGGATCATCAAGCAGCATATGCCGCACAATTCTACGCAGAAGAACAGGCTCATTGGACGGCCTCGTACACGGGGGAGGGAAACCCGCCATTTCGTGGCGGTGAGTACGTCGGGACAAAAAAGGTGACTGGGAAGCCGGTGGTTCAGAAGCCGCCCACCAAGAATAATTCTTGAATAAGGCTGTACATGTAAAATGGAAATGACTGAATCAGATGTCGCACTTGTAGCCAATCTCATCACGATCCGAGCGTCGATTGCGGGAGACGCCCGTGCAGTGCCCCAGGGACCCGAAATCCGATCGCCAGTGTGACGGTGCATCGTAGCCATCATAGATTATTAAGGGCGGTCGGCCGAGGCTCTAGGGTAAGCCGGGGCAAATGGCTTGAACGGGGCACGGCCGCACCCCAGAAATGAGGAAATGAATGCGACTTCAGGCCCGCTTCGGCTCTTGCGATGTCGATCGGCAATTGAGTTTGCAAGGAAAAATTGGGGAAGCGCCTAACCACGTACGTCAACATGTCAACGTCATGATGAATTCCTGTCTCGGCCGTCGCACTTCGGCATCCTTGGCGGCCCGAGATGAAGATTCGCCCGGTATAAGTAAAACGACAAAAGCAATACGGCGAATAATGATAGCAACGGCTTCAAAGAATCTCGTAAGCTTCACCCGCACTTCACCAGGAACATTGAGATTCTTGTCCGCAATCACCAATTGAATACCTGCCTTTACTCCCCTCAAAGCCATCACCATGCGCGCCCAAACAGTCCTCACCGTCGCCTCAATGGCATCGGCCACCAACGCCGCCTCCAACGACACAACCCCCAAGGTCCCCAACGTGGTACCCTCAATATGGGACGGCCAATGCTTTTACCCAACTGCCGACAGTGGATTCCAATTGGAGTCTTACCTCGGCCGCTGGTATCAGGTCGCCGGCACCATCGCGCCCTTTACGGCGGGCTGCAAGTGCATCTATGCCCAATATGCGCTCAACGTATGTCAATAACATCACGGCCTAGATTGCCAACAGGATCGACAGACGAAGCTAACAATCCTAGGACAACGGCACCGTTCAGGTCAACAACACGTGTGAGGCGCAAGGCCGCGCTGTAAACATCCTCGGCACCGCTTCCCCTGCCGATCCCGCTTATGGCGTTGCCGGTGCTTTCCGGGTCCAGTTCCCCGGCCAGCCTGGCGAGCCATGTGCTGGCCCCAACTACATTGTTCAGGGTATGATTCGACACGACACCAATCCACATTATAATGGCGCTAACCGACGGGTGCAGACTATGCAAACGACATTGCTATTGTCCAGGCCAGCAACTTCTCCACCCTCTTCGTCCTCAGCCGGGACCAGCACCCAGAAGCTTCAGTTCTCGACGTAAGTTGTCCGTAGCACTGATAAAACCGAACTTGTCTAACATTACGGCTAGGCATGGATCGAACGTGCCGGACTGCTCGGCTCTGACCTCAGCGATGTCGTCAAGACCGACCAGACCGATTGCCAATTCACCTAAGCGGACCTCCATCGTCAAAGTATGGTGGTTAGTTCAAAACACGACCTGCATGACGCTATAATCTCATGTCATACCAAGCTTCCAAGCCGAGGCATCTTGTCGAAACTATTGTGCTGCCACATATATAGGAACTTAATGTATCAAAGTAGATAACTAATGTATTACGTATTACTCTAAACGAGACAAAAAATGGTGTCAGTCCATATTCCGAGGGTGATCTGCCTGGATCTACAATAAGCTAGGCTGAGCCGCCAGGACAAACCGCAGTGCTTTGTAGCATCTAAATCGAGACTGGGTAGACACAATGAGTGCTATCATGGTGAATGTCCATCGAACTTTCATTCCTCTGCTGCGTTCCCCCCCAAAAATGATACTAGTGTTCAGGGATGACGTAACCCAAGTTCTCCTCTTGGAAAGTCTTATTAATTGAGGAATATAAATGTAGTCATGATAACGATAACGCCAAACAATGTGTTTAACTTGAACATTGGTTCCGATAGCCTTTAGATCCTCCCGAGTCACCAAATGTGGGACTCCACCTTCATCGAACCCATGAAAAATACCCTGAGATATAACCCGAGGATCAACAAGCGTCACGTTCCCGGTGGCTTTGTCCCTATAAGTCCTTCTCTTGGTGCGGTCTCCCGAAGGATGCACAATCTTCTCCACAGACGGCGGGAAAGGGCCTAGAAGTGCCTCGGCATTCATCAACCCGTAAGCGAAGCAATCACCAACTATGTGAAACTTGGTCTCTCCGGCATATCGTAGTAGAAGCGGGATCTGGTGACCAAGGATATTATAGATCATATCGCCGGTCTCGACGAGTGATGGCGCGAGGCCCAAGTATCCGTTGCTGGTACGTACTAGTGCTCGGCCCTTGCAGACATGGGCAAAACCAAGCAGAAAACTGCTCGCGTCAGGCATTTGCTGCAATTGTCTAGATATTACAATGTTGCGTTCCTCCATGTGTCTGTATTGCCAGACGGTGCGCAAGATGTCAATCGAAGAGGGCAAGGACGGAATTTGAGGATCAGGCGGTTCGATCAGGGTAGAATAGTCCTTGGCAAGAATGGTTCCGCATAAGGCCTCAATAACGCTGCACCCACTCACGTAATTATCTGTGAATGCTTCGTCGGAGAGCACGCGGATGATGCCGCTGATGACTTCTCCCATGCCCATCGATGTTCCGAAACTCGCGATTATCGCTGAGACAACCCCGCATTCGACTGCTGCCGCCCGTAGAACCTTTCCATCAGTGACAATCGTTTCTCCTCGAGTTGGAACGCCACAGCCAGGGAGGTAAAATTCTTCTGCATCGCGAGGAAGCAGGGGATTCGGAGCCCAGCTTGGCCTCGGTCGTTGCTCTGCCGCAACGGGGCGGCACAAGGAAAGGAATTTGAGCCAGTTGCCAGCAATGAAAGTCTCGGCGAGCTTGATAAAGACTTCGTTCAAAGTGAGGGAATAGTCCACCCTTAAAGGGAGCCAAGCTTGTTCTGCCGGCAGCATGCCCAGCAAAGCATACACGTGGTCCCTGCGATCCTCGCATCCCTGCCGCGAAGTGAGCTCGCATAACTTCAAGAGCGACCATTGCGTCGCGGGATTGAAAATGTTCGTGAGATATCTTGCTCGGTCGCGGACTGTGGTTGGACAAGGGTGCAACCGCAGGATCAGGAGAGAGTCCATTAAGTCTTGCCAGAGAATTGTCTTTGTACCACAAAAGCATATGCTTGAGGGGCTGGCCAGTCGAGCTTCTTGTACTGTCCAAAGCCGATTAAACCATTCCACATTCATCAACTGGCTTACTGCGTCCCACCGGCTTTTCGTCATGTTCAGTCGCCTCTCCAAGCAAGCCAAGCCATCGGTAACAGTTGAGCGCGGGCGTATAGATCCGGTTTTCCAATCTAGGTCAAGACCCTCACGAATGCCTGATAAGATATCGAAGGCCTCCTCAACCAGTGCATGCGTATTGAGGCTACCGGAATCCAGCCAAATGACCACACGTGCTGCAAGACTGTAGACTTGGTGCATTTTGAGGACCTGCTCGGCTTTCTCTTCTTTGTTCTTCTGGTCAATGCAGATGGCATCTGTCCATAAGATCCGAGAGCCCACAGGGCTGCGCAACGATTTAAGAATGGTATAAAGGTTTTTCCGTATCACAAGTTGACCAAAACCGAAACCAGATCTGAGGATGATTGGAAAGAGGGGATCGTCTTTCGATCCCCAGGGATAAGATAAGGCTTCGTATGGAGTGGTGGAATTTTCTCTGAGAGTCACGGTGCTTATTGCCACCTCGAGCGGGTCTGCGAGCTGGCCAGGGAGAAGATCGAGGACTCGAATCTCGTTCCTAGACCCATCGAAGGGAACATATTGGTATGGAGGCAGCTGCATCATGATATTCTCCTGTAATTACTCGGTACAGTGTTTGAGCTGGAGGAGACACGAAACATAATGCGGAGTCGCCGTTTATGAACACGAAGTCACAGCCACAGCTGAAACTGCCGAATTCTTATCTAAGCCAGATTGAGATATTAGAACAGCATGGGACTGGAGAAATCACATCAACCGGAAACGCCAAGCGTGATCAGCCGCACCCACGTTGCTAACCAAGCTCTATGATTTTGTGATAGTCGACACATCTTTGCAGCAGTATGACCGTTATGTGTTCTGTTGTGCAAGGAAAGAACCAAGAAGGCTATTAATTGAAAGTCTCTTCAAAGATCGTAAGTAAACCTGTCCACTGGGAGTGCGTGCTGTCTTATTTGAACTATAGGTAAACGGGTGTTTCAATAAACGTATATATTACTCTAAAAAGGTATTTTTAGCTTTCTATGAAAGTTACTCAGAGATTATGAATTATGATATTCAAGAACTAAAGGTAATACTCTACTCTTATGCACAGCATTTCTCGATTGAATGTAGGAGGACGAGATCGAGGCTCAGCCACCGTCCTGCTTCCCCGCTCCGGAGATGCCAACCAACACTTTTGGTGCGTATTGTTAAGAAGACTGCAAGACACGTCACACTGTGAGGCAGACTTGCATTATAAGTGGCTAGAATTACCGGAGCTGTCCATCGCACCTCCATCAGGATAAGCAAGCCTTGAAAAATGGACCTCACGTCTACCATGAGCGCAATCTGTGACGACTGCGGTAAACTTTTCCAGGGGGAGCAGCACTTAGCAGAATTTCGTCTATTTGCAGAATGTCCAAATGTCAGTCTTGAGAAACCCAGGAACTGCCGCATGTGCTTGCTTATATGGGTGCGGCACAACAGAATCACAGACACGAGAACAGTACAGCTGCTCGAAATAACATATGGCTTGTTCCAAGACAAAGCCATCGAGAAACAACCCAATGAGCATGGTTTATTGCCAATCGTGCTTATTCTCAATCTCAAGTCCTCAGACCTTACTCAGGCCGTCGTAAAGCTTGCTATGATAGCTGCTAATGGTACCTTTGCCACTCAATCGATACTGTTATGTACTAAGTGGTTGTAGGGAACAAGGGCCCAGAAGTTGTCAAGGTCCTGCCGCCCAGCACAGACTCGTCGGAGTCTCTTGAGTTTCTGAAGTCAAGCCTGAAGACGTATCTTGACAAACACCAGTCTTGTCGTCAAAGAGCCAACAATGACGATGATTGGCAGCCGACACGCTTGATCGAGATTAGTCCAACAGGCAGCGAGGTCTATCTTCGCGACGGTTCTTCATTGGGATCACAACCCTACATCACCTTGAGTCATTGTTGGGGGTCATCCAAGCCACCATTGCTTACGGCCGATAATGCAGCCGCTCTTACGGCAGGTATCCCTACCACGCATCTTCCTAAAACCTTTCGTGATGCAATTATGATTGCAAGACAGCTCTGTGTGTCATACATCTGGATCGGCTCTATGTGTATTCTTCAGGACAATCTTGATGACTGCCATAATGAGGCAAGCTCAATTTGCGAGGTCTACTCGCATTTGCTTTGCAAAATAGCTGCAACGGGAGCACTCGATGTATCTACTGGACTCTTTTTCGAAAGGGATCCAGTAGCAGAGTGTTCTTTCCAGGTTCTCACATGCTGGTCATTGCATATGGATGGGAGGAACTTCGACTACCCTGCCGGACTATACCAGGTTTTCCCAATCGACCACTGGAGTAACGATTTAGAAATGGGACCAATGAACAGAAGAGCCTGGGTTATGCAGGAGAGATTTCTCTCAACTAGAGTGCTGCATTTTTCCAAGTCCCAGCTATTCTGGGAATGCATAGAGATGAGTAGGAGCGAAATCTTTCCCGAAGTCGTGCATTCTCAAGCTAAGCCAATTTGGTTCATGGATAGCCAGAGTGAGCTAAGGAAAGTCTCGGCCCAAACCCAAAGAGATGCCACATGGAAAAGGCAAATGTATCTTGGTTGGCAAAAGTTTGCTAAGGCATACACGCGTGCTGGGCTGACTAAAGAGAGCGAGAAGCTCGTTGCAATCAATAGTATCCAGAAAATGATATCAAAACTGACCGGAGAAGAGTTCATTGCTGGTTTGTGGCGCAGCCGCCTCATTCAAGAGCTCTGCTGGTACAGATACCCAGGGCAAGAAACACCTGCAAAGCCTTTTCCAGAGAAGTGGCGAGCACCCTCATGGAGCTGGGCGAGTAACAACATGGAAATACACCCAGGTCATATTCGTCATCATCTATTATGCTCAGGCTTTAATTACAGAGCTACTGTTGAAGACGTTGATGTCGACGCGAAAGGCTCTGGGCAGCTCAACAGGGCTTCACTCACGCTTTGAGGAAAACCATTTCGCGGTAGCTTTACGTACAGGATGAGGGGATCAAGAGATGATGCCTTACTACGAATCACCGCGGCAGTCACCAATTCTGCTCTGGAGTCCCCCAATAATGAAGCAGTGGAGCTGATTCTTGATAAAGAAAACTCAGATTTGGATTGCGCGGAACTGGTATGCATAGCGCCATATGTCTGCAAATGTATGAGGTTCTCCTTCATGGGAAAGGAGGGTTCATTTGCACATTGGAAGCCCTTGTCCTGAAGGCTCAGAATGTCGATTCGAAGCGATATGAAAGGGTTGGCCTTTTACAGGTCCATGAATCTTTCTACCATTTTATGTCACCAATGAGACCGACATTGAGCATACGATAATGCTCGTCTAAGGCAACAAGAGCGGAACATCTTCGGTGGACCTTTTCAGGTGGAAGGCAAGCTCATCAACAAGAACAGGCAACAGCAGATTGTATTTTCTTTTATCAATTACCTGGCAGTTTAAAAAATGTTAAATTGATTTTCCGTGGGTCCTTTTCAAATTGATCTCTTGTTAAACACCAAACGGTTTTTACTTATCTGCTCGCACTTAGAACTAGAGCCTTCCTTTTCTTTTCAAAAGAACGAACTCTGGGGTAATTCAGACTCTCTGGCTTCATCACTGAGCAAGCCATCCTACGAGCTGAAATCGCTTGGCCGTGCATACTCGCTCGGGGCTGTACCCGTCATCCAATAGCTGCCTGTTGGGAGTGGGGGAGCGTCGGCGTCCTGAAACCAGGGCTGTTCCGAGCTGACAAGTTGAGATGATTTCGTTGGTTTTCTGCCCTATCACATTTCACAAAAGCTAAATATCTTTAATACGCCGTTCTGACGACTCTTTCGCATTCATCCCGCAATGGGGTCAGAAGTACCTTGTCTCGGTGTCTTTCTGAGCCTGGCAATTCTCGCCCTCAACTTGATGCTGCAGCCTACTGGTCGAGTTTGCGGCTTCCCCCATTCGGCGCGTGTGTATCTGAGAAGTTCACCAGTTGTATGCACGGTCGACTCTCTGAAACTGCTTATCGACTTCTCATACAAATTCTTCCAGACGGCCTCTATCACCCAAGCAGCAAATAAATCCATTGCTTGGCGTTATGGGGATTCCTCAAGCGACTTACAATGCCCAAAAGTAGGATCCAAAGCTCTCCTGCTTCTGCGACTGATGGTATTCGTGTTGGGGACTGTATTTGGCGCTCTCAAGATATTCTTTACCAAGGGCCTTCAATGGGAGCAAATTGCTGCTGGCTGTTACGTAGGGCCCTTGGGTGTCACGGAGGTGATTCATTATTTCGCGATTGTCACTTCGAATGAACTCACCACCGATTCTTCGACCTCGGCCAGCTCAAGTTTGAGGCAGACTAGAAAACTCATTCACTCTTGTGAAGTAACATCGGGTGTTTTGGCCGTCCTATTGCAACTATTCTGTCTTACCTGGGTGGATCTAGCAGAGATCCCGCCCGACGATAACTTGGTACTCAGATGGGCCTTCGGCTTCATCCGACTGGTCACCCACCTGCTCGCATGCCTTGTTTACGCTGTATCCCTGGAAGACGTGTCAGATATCAGTTGGCTCACCATTAGACGACGCAAAATGGCCGCTACAATCTCAATGCTACTAATGTTTGGCGTCGTTGATGCATTTCAAATAGTGGACTATCGGTATACGTTGAGGTACCTTCTTGTGTCGCTCGGTATCTCCTCAATAGCCAGGTTCCTGACCTCGTTGCGCTTTGCCGAGAAATGCATCATGTTCTATGATGCAGAAAGTGACATAGCGTTGGGTAGAAGGCCAGGACGACAAGTTGCCCACATACTTTCATTCGACTTCCTTAGCAGGTTGCTATTTTTCTCAGCGTATTGGTATGCTCGGCTGTACAAGAGCGAATTCACATTCCGGCCGGAATGGCTCGAGCTTTGGGATAAAACAGGGCAGTTTGCAGAGCACGAAATTGAGCCAACAACCCTGAGCCTAGCCACTTCCGCCTGGCAATGTCGACAACATCTGTTGGTAGCAGAACAAGAAAGCAACCGCCCCCCAAAGGATTAGGGTTTCAGGTTTTCGCACGTACATAATGGCTGCGCCGAAGCGAACTTCGAGCAGCAACACGAAAGGGCTTGTTTCAGCCCTTCCAAATGCTGACGTCCAATTTAGGACATTGCCGAGCGGGGGCATCGCTGTTTCATCCCATCTCCATCATCAAAAATGCCTAATTCGGCGACCGCACACCAGCCCCAACGTCCCATCCTTGTTTCACATCATTTGACAGCCCGGGGCGCACATAGACACAGACCATTGGGCGACGCTGGTTTGAGACGGGCACAACGCAGGACTCTGATACCGAGTATCAGGTTGGGGCGTAAATACCACAGCTTCAGGGTCATAGTCTATTGTATAAAGCTGGAGCTTTTCCCGTGCTTCGATGAGATTTTCTTTCCGCAACACACCAGCAGCCCATTCATTCATTCTACATTTCCTCTCTCTCTTCTCTCATTCTTCGCCGGTTGATCCGAGCACTAGCTTCTACAGCTTTCTCAATATATTCTACTCACCAATCCTTTCAGCTGGGCTGTCTCATACCTCTCGAGAAGTACTAATTAATTCACTCATTCATCACTATCAAGATGCGTTCTTCAGCTCTTCTCACTGCGTCTCTCCTCATCGTCGCCGGTGCGATTGAGGCCGTGGCTGGCCAGCCGCAGTTCGGCTCGGGTCGGGGATTTGATCGGTTCGGTGGCAATGGAAGAGGCGGACGCGGAGGGAACCGAAATCAGAATGGCCAGGGTGCGGAAGATCCTGTTCCTGAGGTTGGTGGAAGTAATGAACAAGGTGGAAACACCCAACCAGTGCCGGGCAACGGATCAGCGGAAGGGGATGGGCAAGAGAATGGCGGCGCGACGACGCCTGCGCAAATCATTCTCAGCCCAGAGTTACATCAACCCGCCAGTGGGTTGTCCGGCCAGGAGCCAGGCACTGAAGGTATAAAGGCGGGACAGGCACCATCTGCAACGTAAGCTTGACATCAATCCAATCCTTACAGAATATGGGTGCTAATATGGACTGGCAGCGATGACAACAACTTCATTAACTTTTGCCAAGGCAGTGGCACTCTTACCAACGGCATGCAAGTCACTGATGGCTCTTGCAACGGTATTCCCATGGGCAGGATCCCTGCGGTCACGAACATGATCTCGGCCATTATAATTTCCCCAAAGCCTGGCCAGGTGCTCAAAGCCAACACCACTTTCGAGGTTGCGGTCCAAACCCGGAATCTAAACGCCGGCAACTTTGTTAACCCTACGACCAACTACTATTCCGCCCCCCAAGATCTCGACGACCAAGGAAACATCATCGGCCACTGCCACATAACGATCCAGGAAATCGGTGACTTTGAGACGAGAACGCCACCTGACCCATCGGTGTTTGCCCACTTCAAGGGTATCGATGACGCTGGTAACGGTCAAGGCCTGCTCACTCATACGGTTACCGGTGGCCTCGGCCCTGGCATTTACCGCGTCTGCACCATGATTGCTGCGCAGAACCATCAGCCTGTAAATATGCCTGTGGCCCAGAGAGGTGCCCAGGATGACTGCACCAAGTTCGAGGTCCGCGCCAAGGGCAAGAGGCCAGGCAAGGGCGGAAAGAACAAGAATGACAAGAATGCCTCCAAGAACCAGGAAGAGATGGGTAAGATCCGCAACAAAAACGAGGCCAACCGTAAGACGAAGGACCAGAAAAACCAGCGTGGCTCCAGGGGAAGACAAGCATCGCCTTAAAAAATGTCGTAATATAGCTGGTAAAAATTGGTTGAATGACCCGCGATGAATGATAATATGAACGGAAATTAATTACTCTGCCTCTTAAGTGTACTTGTCAATGGCTTCTCTAATGTGTATTTGAAATAAACTTCTGTATAACAACGTTAAGCGGCTGCTTCAGCTTTTTTCGAGTCCTTCAAGTCCCCTCGCTGTTTGACGAGGTCAGATACCTTATTACCAACTTCCGTACCCAATGATTTGAATCCCTCGATAACTCCTTGTCGGTCTCCTACTGGCGATTCCTGGCTCATCTTGAATTTGCCTTCTAGCCGGTCGATTTTGATTTCAATACCAATTACACTTTTCTGCAGCAGTTCGATGTACTTTTCTGGAGCGTCGGAGACCTTCCATGGTCCTGGCCGCCCTTCACTGCCATCGAATCCCATGACTGACCGTTCCGTGTGCTCTGTCAGGTCATGCATCTGGCTTGCAAGGAACGAGACAGATTCACAAGACTTATGATCCCAGTAGATCTTGGCCTTTCCGTACACCTGCGATGCGGCATAGTTCCAAGTAGGCACGACCTTGCCAGTGTCGGGCTTCGTTTCAGTGTAGAACTTTGGCGTCACATAGTGTTGTGCCGGGCTATTGAAAAGCACAAGAACCTCGTCCTCAAGAACATTGACCTCCGATGGATTGGATGCTATCCTTGCCTGTGCTGCTTCGACTAAGACTTTTGCCTGAGGGTTGGCCCGGGCGAGATGCCCTCGCAAGACACCCAGTTCTGTTTCGCTGTCCTCGTCTTTGATATCAAGGATGAAGGGAATGTGGCTAGTGAGGATGAACGGGCTATTGCTGGAACGGATGGCTGTTGTCAAGAGCCCAAGAGGGTTTTCGCGAATTAATGCCCGGAGGGTGGCGATGGAGGCATCTGCGTGAACAGCACGAAGATACATTTTGAAAGACAGTTACTGATCGAACGGAGCTCGTGTGCAAAGGTTAGGATTTAAGTATCATCAAGAGACGGGTTTTGAAGCAAGGCAACTTGTATATCAGGCTATCCGATCACCGGCTTCCGGCCGTGTTTGGATTAAATATCGAGTCATCCGGGTTGGTTGAATGGAAAGTTGGGTAGAACCGGAACTTGCACCCGCCCCACATGCCGGTCCACGCCCTATGAATGACTAGCGTTGACACACTGCTACGTGATCACTGACCAATGCAAGCCGCCTTCTGAGGCGACATTCACTCCACGTTTGTGTCAAAAGACAGGCCACGTCCAATCGGGGACACGGAAGAAGTTGCATTTTTCTGGCGGCAGCCCATGAGTACACCGGTACCGGTAGTCCACGAAGTAGACCAAATGTGATAGTGCGACAAAAGCCGGCATGAGGAATTACGCCTACTGATTGCGACGTGTTCGTCAGCACGCTTTACAACCCTAACGACAATTCTTGAGTGGTTCAAAACCGAGACCTTTATGCCCTTTCAATGGTTGACCCAAGTAACCACTTCTGACTGACAAGACAAGTTCAGAGAGGAGAAGAATGTGCAAGACCGCCCTGTGCTTTGACAAATCGCAGCAGGTGAGCGATGTCAAGTGAAGCTTACGACATAGTTCATGCGCGAGGGTTCGCAAAATAGTTGCACTAGATTCAACGCAAGCAGAATCTCAAGATCACGTGGTGCCCAGTTTTAGCTCCAGAAATTAGAGAATGCGTGAAATAACATTGTCTGTCTGACTATGATTATCTGCGTATTATGCTAATGATGCAAGTCCTACTACAGCAGTAGAGTTACGGAGAGTCTTGGAAAAGCATCATCCTCCACCTCCGAGGCAAAGGTATTCAACCTCCAAGCCATTGGCTGGCAATGAGGCCTTCCCTGGAACAAAATACAAGCATGCATTCCGTCCTGGAGGCTGGGACTAATCCTAGACCATATTGCAAATCAGGCCTTCTGCAAACATTAACTAAAACCTGCCTAGGTATGTGAGCTCAGCAGCTCGTCGAAATGAACAGTAGTTCAAGTTGGTGTTGGTGAGCAGGAATGTCGGCTGCACCAAGCAGGCTGCGAGGAGATTTTATTACTGCGTTCGAAAAGCCTTCGGACTTGCATCCTGGTTTGACTTCGTCACTTGCGGATAACTCTTACGGCCAACGCCCTGGCGAACTCAAGGAGTGATTTTGGCGTTGCTGCCCGCAGCACCAGAGCTGCAGCCACAAAAACAGATCTGATTGCTACAGCAACCTTTGCATTGGTCTATCGAGTTTCTAAGTGGAACAGATTGTTGAAGCTATGCAAGTGCCCTGTGGCACACTGTGTTCATATCTTGATTGTTGACTTTGTTAATGTATCTGAGGCTCCGGGTGTAAGACCTCCCTACTGGATCATTTTATTGTAGCTGCATCCGCAGTTGAAATTCTCAAATAAAGATCTCCTTAGTAAAATACTAAATG
>PXOD01001069.1:0-61708 GCA_003012165.1 Paramyrothecium roridum
GTCTCCAAAGACATCGACATGAGCCGGCGCCACCTAGATGAGGAGACCGGGTAACAGAGAGTAAAGGGCCGGTTACGGCAAAGGAGGAGGCGAACAGTTCCTCAGTGGATGCCAGGGGGAGAGCCGCAACGACTCGTCCGCTCTCTCTCTCTCTCTCTCACACACACACACACACACACTGCACCTGTCCGTCCACCACCGACGAGAAACAGCCACGGTTGACGAGAGACAAAAAAGGCGTCTTTGCGCTCTTTGTCTATCGGGGGGATTTTGCTCAGGGCAGGGCACGTTGGAAGAAAAGGGAGATGGCAGACCTGTTTGAGCCAGTCGAATCACTGCTACAGGACACGATAGGGAGCAGAAAGAGGTGAGAGGGAAAGGAAAGGAGAATTCGGGCGGACCAGAGCGAGCGAGCGACAAACAGGGTCTTGTAGTTATCGATAGAATATTCCGCTTGATGCCACGGCCATCTGCACCTGAGGTATCGCATCCCTTTTTACCTCCACCCTGGGAAGCTGGTTGAAGTGACCTGAGCTGGGGTAGGTACCTGGAATAAGGTCGCCAGAGCCAGAGCCGCTTCTCACCCATCTCCATCTCCAACTCCAATTCCAACACCAACACCCAAACTCTCACACACCTCCACCTCCCCAAACTGGACCGTGCCCGTCTCGCGGACGGTAACTGATTCGGCCTAGCGCGGCACTGCGGTAACGCCCGGCGCACCAGGCACACACACACACACACACACACCGTTCGGCAGCATTTGAATTTGTCCCATCTCCCGTCCAGGTTCCTCAGCGCCGGTACGACTGGAACACACACGACTCGTTGCTTGGGACCACTAACAATGCTCGGAAGCGGGCGCTGGGCACCGAAGTTGAAGGAGGGGTTGATAGACAACACAAGCAGCAAAGGGAGGAGGGGCTTCCAACGGGGTGGCAATCCGGAGATAAATGTTTCTTTTCTTTTTTTTTTTCCTTCTTCTCTTCTTCTTCACCCGATGGCCGCCCAGACACCGACAGCGCAGCACACCTGATGCAGGCATCACTTACATCCGCATTTCACTAACAGGAAGGGCTAGGCAAGCGCAGGTGGTGGACGCCGCCGGTTCTTCCAGAGAGCCCCTTGCCGTCCCACCTCGGGGAATAGACCTCGGATGCTGCGTCCAGACCGTAGCGGCATTCTTGTCACCCAATCACTCGCTGAAACCGCTGTCGTACGGCAGCTATGGAACGTTTGTATCAATCAAAACGGCAGGGTC
Source organism: Paramyrothecium roridum (assembly GCA_003012165.1). Taxonomy (NCBI): domain Eukaryota; kingdom Fungi; phylum Ascomycota; class Sordariomycetes; order Hypocreales; family Stachybotryaceae; genus Paramyrothecium; species Paramyrothecium roridum. The sequence goes on from PXOD01001069.1 coordinate 1,262, forward strand.
GGTCTCGCTTGAATCACGCACCCATCAACGTGCGGTGAACGCGGGTCTCATGACTGCCTGCCTCACGCTCTCCCCTTATCGAAACCGTAGGTAGCCAGCCGACAAACATTGGATCTTTTACCGCCGCCCGCCCGCCCCGTTGCGATGATTTCCCACCACACCCACGATATGTATTACCTGCAGCCGGGTCGAGCTGGATGGGAAAAAGGCTAAAGGATCCCTGCTATCAGACCGTATTGGATAGTTGCCCCGTCCCGTAACGGTTTGCGGATGGGGCCGCCTCAACCCATTCAAGCCCGAAGACGATAAGAATTCCGATGGGTGGGGGAGAGGGAAAAAACAAGATCAGGGCGAAACGGTCAACCGATAACACACTGTCCAGAAAACATGGAAAAGCTGCATCAGCATCATCGACTTTTTCTTTTTCATTCTGGTTCAGAGCATCTCTTGATCCGTTCACCTCAATGGTTACCGGACAAAAATGGCAGCCAATTAGATTGGCCACATAATACCTCCCGGTCTCTACCGTCGACTAGGAGCACGCCTTACCCCGCCAGCCAAAGCTGCACCCCCAATATGACGTAGTGAGCAGAAGTGGGAAAAAACCGATCTGATGCGATGCGCTTACCCATCCCAGGTTCCTCTCACACATAAAATAGCTGTAGTTGGTACCAGTCCCACCGTTGCTGTCACTGATGTCAATATCCCTGTAGTTAGTCCGCAAATCGACGTGGTGGTGTCGAATCGTTCAATTGCCGATTGGGACACGCGCCTTACAGCACCACAAGCCAATGCCGCCATTCTTACTCAGGTCAGACTTGCTCGCTCGTCAGTCTCGTGGTCGTTTTCAGGGGGGACATATGGCCCCGTAATGGCCATGGTTTCTTTCAGGTTGCATACGACAGCGCTACTAGCAGCTGCACTGCACAGCATGGTTAGGCATTTCATGCCAAAGCGGCCTTGTCCCCCGATCTATTGGAAGATGGAGTAGCCTACCGCATCACCAGCGCTGAAACCCCCAAAGTTGCTCCAACCAGCCACTTAGCCGGTGAACCCAAAGTTTCTCTTATCTTATTGGCCATCAAATATGGAAATTTCTTCTTCAATCACTTGTAATGTGCTTGCAATTTTGTAGCATACCACTTTGATGCTGGAAGCGAAGGCTACCTCATTCGCAATACACTAGATGAATATCTCACCACGCCCGTATTACACCTTGCGAAGGCCTTATTGCCGTTATATTACAGCAGCGTGACGAAAGCATGATCACATGTTCAGACTTTATTTCATGCACAGTAGCCCACTTTTGCTGGACCCTAGTTCCGCTGGTGGTCTTGCCAGGCAACCTAAGGCCGCATAGCATTTCAATAACCTTCCACCAAATAGGATCACTTCAGCTCGCAACTCTGCTTCGGAAAGACTGGCAAAATATTGCTGCCGTTACGGTTCCGGAATATTATTGGTGCCAAGAACGAACGGTTCGTCCTGGTTCATTAATAACTAGACTATGGTAAGTACTAAGCGCAGCGCAGCGCCGTGTGGAATGAGCTATGGCCAAGCCGCTGTTCCAGACCATCCGCTGATCACCGCCTCAAAAAATAATTCATCCATATTTGCCACCTTTCCCGTATGCAAACCATGCCACTTTCCCCTTTTCCCATGCTCCTGCTGCTTGCCATCCTAGTGACTTACTTAACTAGGACCATCAGGCGTCTGGTGGAGAGCTTTGGTGCTCAGTCCTGCACAACTAGTGGCTCGACGTTCCAGATCTCCTCAGCGTACTCGTTGATGCATCGATCGCTACTGAAGAAGCCCATTCGCGATACCGAAGTAATGCACTTGGCAATCCACTCCTCTTGGTTACGATACGCCTCGTCCACAAGGTGGTGGGTCTCAATATAGCTGTGGAAATCGTCCGATACCAGGTAGTAGTCGCCGTGGTGTCGAACCGCTCCAATCATGCCGCTGAAGTTCTCGGGAGTACCAAACGTGCCCTTCTCGATCTCCTTAAAGACCTTCTCCAGCTCTGAATCGATGGTGTGCGAGCCGTAGGTGTGCGAGTGGCGCAGATCCTCAACGTCCTCTGCAAGGTTGCCGAAGAGGAAGATATTGTTCTCACCAATTTCCCGAGTAATCTCAATCTGTAATACGAGTTAGATCTTTTTTAATCAACGAGACTAGGTGACTTCTTACGTTTGCACCATCGCAGGTACCAATGATTAGACCACCATTGAGCACGAACTTCATGTTGCTGGTGCCCGAGGCCCTAGGCAGTGTGTCAGCTTTCACAATTCGGGTTCCCTGGGTTGCCAGAGCAACTTACTCTGTACCGGCGGTTGAGATATGCTCGCTGATGTCTGAAGCCGGGCAGATGATCTCGGCCTTGCTGACGTTGTAGTCCTCCACGAATACCACCTTGAGAAGGTCACCAATATCCTCATCCTTGTTTACAACTGCACCAACGGCATTGATCAAATGGATGATTTGCTTGGCCATCCAGTATCCAGGGGCTGCCTTTCCTCCGAAGATGGAAACTCGTGGGAGCTGCTGCTTCCTCTTCTCTGGGCTCATGGCCTTCAGGGACAGGTATCGATGAATAACGCCGAAAATGTTGAGCTGCTGACGTTTGTACTCGTGAATTCGCTTAACCTGCACGTCGAATAGTGCAGCCGGGTTGAGGTTGACTCCTGTGGTGTTCTTGACATGCTTTGCAAGGCGGACCTTGTTGGCATACTTGATTTCTGCCCACTCCTTGCGGAAGTCTTTGTCATTGGCGTACTGCTCCAACTTGTTGAGCTCAGTCAAATCCTTCAAGAAGTTATGACCGCCGCACTTGGACGCAATGAGTTCCGAGAGACGCGGGTTAGCCTGATGGAGCCAACGTCGGGGCGTTATGCCGTTAGTGACGTTGGTGAATTTATCGGTGCCATAGATCTCAACAAAGTCCTTGAAGATTGTGGTCTTGATCAGATCAGAGTGCAGCTCAGCCACGCCATTGACCTTGTGTGAGCCCACAATGGCCAAAAATGCCATTCTAACCATCTTGGGCTGTGACTCCTCAATGATAGATACACGGCGAAGAACGTCTCGATCATTGGGGTACAGTTTCTCGACCTTTTGCAGGAAGTAGAGGTTGATATCATAGATGATTTGCAGGTGTCGCGGCAACAGGTGCTGGATCAAACCTACCGGCCACTTTTCGAGGGCCTCTGGCAGCACGGTATGGTTAGTGTAGCCAAACTGGAGCGAGATATTAGCTATGAGTTGCGGTGAAGACAGTTTCGACTTACAGTGCTGGTCACGATTTCCCACGCCGCGTCCCATTCCAAGCCTTCCTTGTCAATGAGGATGCGTTGGAGTTCAACAATGGCAAGTGTTGGATGAGTGTCGTTCAGTTGAATGGCAACCTGATCAGGGAACTCCTTCCAGGCTCGCTTGGACTTCTTGAAACGGCGCACGATGTCGTAGAGTGAAGCGGCGACCCAAAAGTACTGCTGCTTCAGGCGCAACTCCTTACCGCGCTCCAGGTTGTCGTTCGGGTAGAGAACGGCACTGATTGTCTCGGCGCGCTGCTGCTCAGCGACGGAGCTCTCATAGTCACCGCTATTGAATTTCTGGAAGTCGAACTCGCCGCCAGATGCTTTGCTGGACCACAAACGGAGGTTGTTGGTGGTGGGCGTGTCGTAGCCGGGAATGGGGACGTCGTAGGCCACGGCTTGCACAATCTCACCACCCTCCCAGGTTGATACTGTCTTTCCATCCTCATTGGTGTGTTTTTGGACATTGCCGAAGAATTGGATCTAGGCAGCAACAGTTAGTGCTGTAAAAACGACGGTGGAAGTGCAGTTCGACTTACATCAACAGTCACATCGTGACGGGGAAACTCCCAAGGGTTGAAATCCAACCAGTAGTCGGGAACTTCTACTTGGTATCCGTCAATGATTTCCTGCTTGAAGATACCGTACCGGTAGCGAAGTCCATATCCCCAGGCGGGGAAGTTAAGAGACGCCAGACTGTCGAGGAAACAAGCAGCGAGACGACCCAGGCCACCATTGCCCAGAGCAGCATCGTGCTCCTGGCCAATGATGTCCTCGATTCTGAAACCGAGATCGGCAAGACCAGCTAAAAAACGGATGTTAGGTGGGTTGACATTGAGAGAAGCGAGGTGGCGGGGCCTTACCTTTAGCAGTATCCTTGAGACCAACATTGAGCATTGCGTTGTCCAAAGCTCTTCCCATCAGAAATTCCAGGCTGAGATAGTATACTCGCTTCGAGTCGCGGTATGTCTGACGCTGCTGTGTCTTGTTCCAGTCGAGGACCAGGCGGTCGCGGAAAGCAAGACTGGTGGCTGAGTAGGCAGCCTGCTCGTCGCAGTTGAACATGCTGCGGGCAAGAGATGTCTCCACATGGCGGACAACCTCTCTCTCAAAGCCCTCCGTGTTGTTGAATGGCTGCGTCTGGTTTCGCTTCCATGCGTCGCGCTGCGGCTCGGGGATCGAGGCTAGGGTTTATTTGTTAGTGCTGAGCATCCGCAGGGGACCAACACCAGTATCGTGCTTGTTTGTCTGAACCAGCAATTTCGATTCGAGCCTGGGAAAAGCTTTGAACCCTTTGAGCATTCACCTACCTTCAACAGTCTTGATCTCCCCAGCTCCAAATCCGGTGAAGGTTCTCTTGTGCTTCGGTCGTGAGATGCCCGCTGGCCCCACTGCACCTTGAATGTCGACGAGGGGAGCTCCAGTGGAGGGACGTCGCTCCCGGGTAGGCAGACGCTCGGAAGCCATCGCGAGAGGCTTTAAGACAGTGCAGAAAGTGGCTTGAAACAATGTCAACGGTTGAACTGAGACAGTGGGAAACGCAGATATATGCAACCTGGAATTGGGAAAGGTCTATGTCGAACCACTTCGGCTGGGTGAAGTAATTCGGAAAGCAATGTCAAGGTAAAATAAGACGAGAGCGCAAACAGCGCGACGTACCTGTATAGTATCCGATCCGGGAGCGGGGAAGAAACTCAGGTCCTGCTATGACAGCGGAAGCTTAGATCAAGCTAGACCAGCGGAGTAGCTGCAAGCTCGGCCACTTAAGGTTCGACGAAGGCACCTCGGCGAAACAGCTGATCACGCCTTTGACCGACACAATGAGTAGTGATAACGGGTGCCGGAAGAGGTTACTAGCTACGGTACGGCAAGGTATGGACAGAGGAGCAGTTTGGGGAGGAGGAGGAGGACGAGAAGAAGAAGAAGGAGAGAGAAGGAAAGCTCTGGACGAATGTCAGGGCACAGCTTTAATATCAATCAGATTGTGGTAGTCACGGAGCAGGGAAGCTGCAAGGAAGGAGCAAGGGAAACGCCCGCGAGGAAGGCGCGGGGGAGCAAGCATGAGCCCAAGAGATACGATACGATTGGAATGGGCCGACTTACATGCTCGCTGACGACACCAGACGGCGCGCCCATGCGACCTTGACATCCTGGGACCGCGAACCTCCCATCCTCATCTCCATCCCGCAGCAAGCGGGGTGAGATCACAGCTCGGGCCATACCTTACCTTACCTCACCTCACATGTAGCTTGCATGACCCATGAGTATTGAACGGAGTTCGAGGAGGGGACCACTTCTCGAGCCTGACTGGCTGGATCGTCCCTGTTCGTCGACCGAACCTTGAAAGGTTCTCGCAGCGCATGGGCGTACACTCCATTCCCGGTTTTGCTTAGTTCGGGCTTGGCCGCCCATCTGAATGCCCTCCCTCCACCAGCCAGCAGCTCTCGCAAGGCCTGGCCCTTCGATATGCCACATGCAGCTTGCCGGAACGGAGTCGCGGGCAATGCGGCTGCATACTGGGCTGCAACTCGACATCTTCCTACCACGGCACCAACAATCGAGCTTGTCCCCATGATCTGCCCGGGAGCGGGTGGGCGGGGTCATGCAACAAAGAGTGGGCTGTTGTCGTCCACTGCAAACTTGCTGCACAGAGCTTGGGGGGAAACTAAACTACAACTGCCCTCGTACGAACGGGATCTGCTGGGTCGAGTAGACTAGGTCAAGTTGTTCGAGCTGTGGGGACCTCTGAGTAGCTCCGCGGCCAAAGAGCTATTTTTTTGGCCCACGCCCAAGCTCTCCCCCATGTCTCAGTGCGCGGCGATGCGGGGCATCGTCATCTCATCGGCCAGCCTCCAGAGCTCCCTGTCCCTCGATACCGACCATGGAGTCTCTGATTGGGCTTTGTATGACCACATGTAACACAATCCGTACTGGGGGCTAGTCAAGTTCGCTTGTCGGGGCATGAGTGCCGAGTGTGATTTCGAGAGGAGATCTGCTGGTACCGTCGCCATTGCCGCCTCGAGCTCCGATCTACGTAGTACACGTTCACGGTGCAACCCTGGTTTCTACCTTATGCTAAGCTCGCATGATCTGCCACGGATAACCGGGCTCGGAAATGTGTCCGAGCGAAGCACGTCCACCACGATCGTGCGGAAATGCATATCGACCAGTCATTGCCCCTAAGGTATCAGCGCTTCCATCTCTAGAACATGGCCGGCGTCCAGTTGCCGTAGCTGGCGGGAACCAATCAAAATAGCGTGCAGCAGACGCCGGACGTTGGAAGAATTAGATTTCAGGGCATTCTCTTCGTGTAAAGCTTGGTACTAAAGAGCCACTCCGAGCTGCCGGACGTCAAGGCCACTTCTCCTTTCTCCCACCCTTCTCAACCAAGGCAATAACATGAAGTCAGTTCTGAAGACGTCTGACTGTCCGACATATCCAATCCCTCCGCAATATCTTTAAATACAAAGGTTGCAGGGCAACTAATGGCCCACTTTCTAAGTAGCCCGACTCCTTGTAACTCCATAATCTGTAGTTGCAAACCTCATCGCCGTCGTTAAATGACGGCAACGTCTGCCTTACATCAAACAACCCCACCGCCTTGCCGTGCGCAACCAGCTACCCAAGCGTGACTCGTGTTGAAGCGTCGAAGATGAGTGGCTTCAAGTAACTTGATTAAATAGTAGTAGTACAGCCTGCGCGTCGGCCGTATGCGAAACGAAGAGTCTGCCAACCTGACAAACGCCACCTAGAGCGCGATGAAAAGCGCTCGAGACCAATACTCCAAACTCCGACTATGCTTCAGACGCTTGCTCCTCTGCAAGTAATCTGCAATGACGTAAAATCAATGACAATCTTACAATGGCCATCAAAGGATTCCTGAATCCTTCAATGCATTGTTCAAAATAGTTTCCTTGACCGCCGCAAACACGAGGCGGATGTTTGACGTATCCGTGGCTTGCGTTAGACTATATGTGAGTCAGCATGCGTATCAAAGCCATGGTAATTGCAATATGCTTACTGAGGGTAGAGGTTTAGATGCGCCCTATTTACTTGGTTGAAGCGCCATAAAAGGTACTTGGCAGCTTTGTTCACATCGTTGCCGCCCGAATAATCCGGGAAATAATTTCCTAACGGCGACCGTCCCAGCTTTTGCTTAAAGATGTCCACCTTGTTGAGGAAGAGGATGATACTGGTCCGCATGAACCATCGCGAGTTGACTACCGAGTCGAAGAGTAGCAGACTCTCCATCATTCGATTCTGTCGCCGTTATGTCAGCGGTCGCACTTTGCAAGTCGTACACAATGGGGGAGCAAACCTGCGTGCTTTCTTCCAGAAGGACCTGGTCGTATTCGCTGAGTGCGACGCAAAAGATGATTGACGTTACGTTTTCGAAGCAATGAATCCACTTCTTTCTTTCGCTTCGCTGGCCTCCCACATCGAACATGCTAGTGCTTGTTAGCAAAAAAGGCACAATCATTTGGACCCCAGTTAATCACAAACGTACTGGATACTCAGCTGGCCCATTTGAAAGCGTGTCTCGTATATACCGGTCGTCTTCGTTCGTGCTCGGAGTACGTCCATTTCGGATGGAAGATAGTCGGGTGCAACAATGCGCATAACTTCTTGGAAAAAGCTGTTTTGCAGAGCATTAAACCCAAGCCCACAGCTGGAGAATGGCCGCAACTTACTATTCTGCCGAGTCCATCAAATAGAACTCGGTCTGATGCTCCATCAACTCGTCCCGAGCCGGGTCGTTCCATATTGAACGGACAGCCACACCAACTTGTGGGTCGATGTGCGCCTGCGGGCCAGATTCTGCTTGATATTGCATGAGGAAATCGGCGAACCGTCGATTCTCGGCGTTATGTGGCTCAATCTCGAACTGCTGCATAGCGGTGATGACTGCCTTGGCACACTCGACCAGATTCTTGAATACCGTCGGTCGATAGTTGTATAATTCGTCTTCATTGTAGCCCTTGAGGTGGATGATTTTCATCTGCTTAACAATGGTTGACTTCCCGCTCTCTCCGGAGCCTGAACGATGTCCGTGTCAGCGGTCGAGCGTTACCGGTGTTTGATGAGCTTACCTAGTAGCAAAATCTTGCATTCTTTGCGTAGCCTCTTCGAATCTTCTTCGAGCACTCTGTCGATGGCCTGGCTCTTCTTCTTCTGCTCCACCTCCTCGGTGTTCGTGCTCATGCAAGAGCCCATCTTGGCGGTTAATGATGTGGCTCAATTCGAACCACCCGGGGGGCAGGACTTTGATGAATGAAAAATGTAGGGTGATAGCAAATCAAAGCGTTGCGCCAATCACTGGCGCATGGTCGTAGAGGCAGCGGCGGAAGCTTTCGAACAAACCACGGTTGGCGGGCGAGCGCGAGAACCAAGGTGGAAGGGCAATGGTGCACAGCCAGATAAGAAACGCCCAGTACTTGAGTGAAGGGATATGATGACGGGAGAGATGGAGGTGAGCGAGTTTTGGGCGGGCGGCGGATCGTGAATTTCAATGCCGCAGCCGGCGCGGATGTCGTGGGTTGAATATCGGACTCGACGGGACAAATGGAGTATCGCGTAGAGCGACAATGGTTCCGTCAAGCTTGTCGTCGGGAGTTCGATTTGACCCGCTGGCTCGTGGCAGCTAGGACAAGGTGCAACATGAGGCGATAGAGGTTCGGCGGGTAACGGCGAAGTGGGTGATGACGATGGCACCAATTGGGGTTGAGAAGAGGTGGGCGAAGCTAAATTGCGGAGGCGAACTCAACAGCCAAGAGGAACAAAAGCTAGCTCGCTCGCTCCCAGCGTCTCGAGAGCCAGTTGCATGTACCGGTGTTCCGCAAACGTTGAGCTCTTTCGGGGCGGGGGGTTCCCTAGGCTTGAGGGGAGGGCGGGAAGGGGAGGAGACGGAAAACCAGATGAAAAGACGACTACCGGGGAGGAGGGAAGAGAAACAAAAAGAACGAGCTCGGCGGAGCTTGTGGCAGATGCTGGATCGGCAGAGGATCAAGGGACTAAACCAGGTGGTAAGGTGTTAATACCAGGCAAGTTCGGGAAGAGCCAAAGGTAGCCGAGAGCGAGAGAACGAGAGGCCAAGGTAGGCGCTGTACGGGCACAGGGCGGACTAAGGGACCCGGTAGGCAGCGGTAGCGTCCGATTGTTGACGTTGCTAGCAGGGCCGAGTGCCTTTAGGTACCTTTACCTCGCAACTGTCGAATGACCCCAGCAAAGGCCAAAAGCAGTAAGGCTCAGGTGGAGAGAGTGGTGAAATGGACGGAGCCACATGTATGTACGTACGATGGATGGATGTAAGAGTGAAGCAACAAAAGAAACGAAGATGGAAGGCCAGAAGGGAAAAAAGGAAGAAAACTATCAGCAAAAGTCCTGCACGGTGCAGAACTGTAGGAGGGGAAGGAGGTAAGGAGGAACCGAGGGCATTTCTTTTCAACCAGACCTCCGAGATGTGCGTTTCATACCAGTTTACCTTACCTTAGGTATGTCCCAAGGAAAAGTACATGTTAGACGCAGCTTCCACGCACGAGGCTTCGGTCCGGGGGATGCGAGGCAGAGAGCTACCTGAGAGGAGAAAGAGGAGGTGTCGTGAGTGACAGAGTCCCCAATGTCGAAAGCCCCCGGAGTTTAGCTCGGTGGGTAGCTTTGGCTCTACGGGGGCTTAGCGCAGATTGTCTGACGTACCAGCGCCGTCGACTAGTAGCTTGGCTTCATTCTGCGCTGACCTTGACGCCCTGGGGGACGCCTGCCCACATCCAGTGGTTGGGGGGAGGGTTTTTGCAGGGTACCGTCGCGTTTCTTGCAGCACCCGCCTAAATGAGAATGAATCTGGAGAAGGTGAGCGAGCAAGGGGTGCACGGATGCGACACGAATTCTTTTTCTATGCCCCCGACCGAAGACAAAGTCGTAAAGGGCCGTCGAGGACGGTATTTTGCACATGGCTTGTATACCCTCTTTCTGCTTCTGGATGCCCTCCCACGGAGAAAACGTATGCTTTCGGTACCCCCACCATCGCTTGCTGCCAGTTCCGGCACCGAGGCTCATATGCTGGGGTCGCCCTGAACAAATGGGAAGGGCCAGGTAGGCGTACCCACGGTACCGGAGACGAAGGTATCCCTTGGGAGTCCACAAGGCTCAGCAAAAGTATAGGAACTTGCCCGAGACGCCGCAGTCCCTGTAACATCTGGTATCCACGACGTATTCGAGACGATCTGTTTGTCTCTACATGATGCCCAGCGCATGTAGCTGCCTATTTCCTTTTTCCTTTCCCTTCTTCCTTTTCATTCGATGCCCTCCCTCCGTTTCGCTGGGCTCATTTCGAACCAGAGAGAACCTTAAAAACTACAACGCTACTTTATTCCAAACTCCGCCACCAGCACAAGAGCGCCCATACCTAACGATAAGGTACAGTCTCTTCTTCCTAGTGTTCCCAAGAAGATGGGCCGAAAAGAAAAGAGGGAAAAAAGAAAGTTCTGCTCGGCACTGGGGTCTGAGCGCCCTTTGGCAAGCGGAAGCGCCCCAACTCGAACGGATTCTTTGATACCCCTGCCCGACCCATCCCGCAGGTTTGCCATGCCATGCCTCACTTTGTCTCAACCACACCTGCGTCTCGAATCTGAGCTCCAGACTGCGCCCAAATCCACGCATCTGGGATGCGCCGTGACCACTGTGCAGACCGCCATGCACAGACCGTGCGTCTCATTTGAAGCTTCTTCGCTCGTGCCGGTGATTTATTGTTTACTTCCTCGTCCTTCGGCTCTGTTTTTTTTTAAAAAAAAAAAAAAAAAAATTTAGGGGCGAGAGAACAAACAAATATTGTCTTCAAATACGTTGTCCATGCATGCCACTTAGTGACGAGGTCTTTGGTGGACAACCTCTTCTACAACCTCTTGTGTTTCGTTCCCTACAGAATATCCAGGGGGGCACTTGCGGTTTCTAGGACACATGCTGTACAGTGCTGTACAGAACCGCGTTTATAATATGTGACTGCATCTGAGGTAAGACGTGGGATGCCGGGTCGTAGGAGTTGACGCCGGAAGAGGAGGGGGAGAAAAAAATACATCAGCCGTAGGTCAACAGCCATGAGCAGCCATGATGCTCAATCGGCCGATGAAGAGCGAAAGCCGAGCAATGCAATTGGCTCGTCGTGTCTACTGGCAGAAGGACAAACTTGATGCACAAACATCATGCCGTCCTCAGCAATTTACCCACTGGCAAATGGTGACAATGCCATGCGTTTTTTTGCTTTTCCTGGATTCGGGTCTCGCTGCGGGGGCCAATTTCTCCCAGCTTCAGCCAGCGGCCAGCGAGTCCGCTCGCAATCCCAATCCGAACAGGGGATTCGGAATTGCTGATGAAACTTGGACAGTTGTCTCAATGAACCCCTGTATCGCCAGGGCCACGAGGCACGGGGTAGCCCTGCCATCATTTCAGATCCAATCCAGCCAACGTAATGACTTTGTGTTTGACGCCCATGCCATTCGTGCACAATGGCCCTGGTCCTTCAACCCTCGCCGTCTTGGGCCCACTCGTCCCTTGGATCTGCCTGTGCTCCACTCGAGCTTCCTGAAATAGGGCAGCGCTTAGTCCAGCGAGTCGGTGGCCGTATTGTCCGATGCCGACTGTCGTCTCATTTCAGTGGTCAGCATCATTCGCTCTGCTGCATTCCTGCCGTCGACAAGTGGCCGACTTCTTCTCCTCTTCTTCTTCCTTGGAGCCCTAGATCCTTGAGCGCGTCTACGCCTTGTCAGCTCCGTCAACACCAATCGACGCTTGGCGAAGGCTTCGCCATCAGAGGTTCATTTGACGACAAGGAACATGCGCGATCGTAATCTCAGGGCGCAGCAACCTGGTCAAACGCTTTCGTCGTAGGTTAATTATTGTGGGTCCGCGAGGAATGCCGAGTCGCTTGACTGCTCGTGGAACTGCGTTATTGAGACTCTCAGGTTGGAAATGCCGTGGCATCATGCCAAAGTCGGAACCAAGGTTTCATCTTTGACTCTTCTTGGCCGTGAGGGCAGAGAGCACTCATGCATGTTGACGAGTCAGGCATATACAGTACAGTACAATGCCTAGGCCCCTAAGTGGGTGTGATGCACATGGCATAGTAGTGTACTAAATTAAGCTGCTGTAAAACGCTGCAATGGTCTTTAGACTCAGTTTTGTGCCAACTCATTACGCTCCTGACGAGTCTTCTAGCGCCTCCTCCTTGTCGGTGAGCCCGCCGATATCAGGCGGGCAAAGGACTGAGCACAAACAAACAGGAATGACGAATCCTGCAGTGCATGGAAGGCTTCCAGAAGGCACGGACTCGGCTGGGAGTCGTTGTGGTGGGCTTAACTGGGCAGTCACTCGCCTATTCCGGACTGCTGCAGATGCCAACGTGGGTTGTGCACTGCACAGCGTTCCGCAGGATCGATTCTTCTCAACCACAACGAAAATCGTGGAATGGGCTATAGCTCGTCTCTTATGGCTGCTCCTCGGAAAAATCGGAGCCTAAGTAGCTTAATTCCATGCCAAAACCCCAACTTTACAACTGGATGTTGCCTTCGAAGACGAAGCTAATACAAGTGTCACTAGTGTAGGCCGATGATTCCCTAGCTCGACACCTGATCCGAGCCAACATTGTTACCAACTCACGGCCCGAAGGTGGGCTAGGTCCCGGGAACCCGTGCGTTTCGATAGGAAAAAGCCGTTTCTCTCGTTCCGTTAGGGAGCACGCTCAATTGCGGCAGGCCTGAAACTACGTGGTCGCAGCGATATTTTCGGTGCTCCTTGCATGGCATCCACAATAGATGGTAAAACAGGCATTGGCGGTCAACGTCTCAACAGACTGATCGAGAGATGGAAGGGTGCCGTCCAAGCAGGCATGTGAACACCGTTTGGCACGTGAATCTCGGTACTCCATTGCATCATTGCTTAGGCCACGAATCTGGAATGGAGAAATCTGCGTTGGTGGCTAAGACGAGCCCCAGTTGCTGGCATCATCAAAGATCCCAAGGTGTAGAGGTTTTTTGATGTACATCATACACGATTGGCCTGATCCCGAAAATATCCTCGGGTGTCTTGGATCTCAACGGGATGACGTCCGCTCTCCTAGTGCTTACCAGGACATCTCATCCTTCTTTTGAGACATTCCATGACTTCGTGGGAGAGGGGAATCCACCTCGACGCACAATTGCACAATTCGTGACTACCTACCTAACTTGGTCTCTCTGGCTCATACTCGCATGTACCTAAGGTAGGTATATCATGCACATTCGCCTCTGATCAATCAAGCGCAGCACTGAGACTCCAAGTAATCAAAGCCTCAAGAGTAAATCAATGCTGGCTCATTTTACTTAAATGGACGGCAGGCAGAAGCTAAGGTACCACGTATGGGCCAGTGTGTTCAGACGAATGCCAAGCCTGTGCCGTGACACGTGACGGCCAGTGCCGGTTGTCGATGGCGGGGCTTGACCGACTTGGGATCTCAATTCGTCTATCAAGCCGAAAGTCTGGACAGCTCGGATCACCGTCTCAACGGTCGTCTAGGTCACCTCGACAAACCATTGCTGGCCAGCCAGTCCCCACGTCAACCCGCGACTATTTCACTATTATTTTTATCACGACCGTCGACGTATGGAAGAGCTGAGCATGGCATAGCGTGGGATATTGGCATCAGCACTCTTGGGCATTGTTTGCGATTGCATTCTCGTCGGGTTAATCCGAAGCATTTCTCTCTCTACGTCAAGCGCCTAATCAACGAAACCTCACGAAAGTCTCCTTGTTCTTCTCGATACCATCTTCTCAAGCCGTCCCAAAACATACTCGAAATCCCTCCGATCGTCTCTACCCCTCCTTGCGCACGAAGGCTCCTCCAAGGTCTTGGCTAGCCACAATCTCTCCTTGCCCTGCGATCCTCGCGCAATACAAGCTGCCGAACCTCTCTTGTTTCGGGTACAGGCAACAACTTCACTTGAGCCAACCTTGCGTGTTCGATCGAATAGGCATTCGGCTTGGTAGGTTGGTGTGGGAGGACAGCATTTTCATTCGCCGCCTTTCCTGGTCAATCGTTGCACTGGTCATCGGGCCCTGGTGCATGGCCTGTCCAAACCAACATTATTTAAGCATCAGCCAGCTTCACAGACGCAATCGATCGCATCATGAGTTTAGAGGAGAATACGACGCCCCCCGATGAAGTTCGGTCATCAACGCCGGCAATCTTATCTCCGATCCCACCTCCGCAGCCTACAACGCCACCCAAGGTTGATTTCACGCCTCTCGTCACCGTTGTAGACTTCCATCATGCCAGGGGACCTGAAGTTGAGACTTGGTTTGGTGTAGAAGAGGGGAGTGACCCTGCCGCAGACTTCGGCTGGTCCCTGTTACCTTTCATGGCCTTGAGTGATGGTGCGCATGCGTAAGTCAATCCCTACTGGTGATAATTGACACGTGGACTCCCAAAACTGACGTATGCCATCATCAGATCGGAAGAAGATTTTTCGTACTTCACATTACTGCGGCCGCAGACTGCCAGTGAACCCGCAACGTCGTTATTCGGCATCTCATGTACCCGCCAATTGGACGCCTCTCAGCTGTTGAACCGGCCACCCGATGTTACACGGTCCACCGTACAGAAAGCTGTTGTGGTGATAGCGGACAGCCCTCAATTCTTCGGGCTGCTCAGGGAGCGCCTGGGAATAGTGACCCATGCTTGGTTCTCGCAGCGCGACTTTACAGATGTTGAGATTTTGCGAAGGTTCCAAGAGAGCCTCGCTGATGAAAAGGCTAGAGGCGTGCTGAATGAAGAAGCAGAACGCGACCAACATCTGGGTATGAGCTTACGAGAGCTGGTCCACGAGTTTAAGTGGCAAACGCTGGTGCTGCTGAAGTGTTGCTTGCTCCAACCCAAGGTACGTTTGCTCCGAAAAGCTTTCGCGATAGGATCAGCCTCTCACGCTTTGTAGATGCTATTTTTCGGATCGCGCTGTGATCGGTTGTGCATGGTGCAATTCTCCCTGATTTCACTCATACCTGGCCTCATCCGTAATCTACAGGATTGTGCCGACCCGGAGCTTAATAGCTATGAGGCGACGCTGTCAAAGCCGACGAGTTTACAGAGTAGTAATCGTTCCTCGCTCCTGAGCTACATGGGTCTTCCTCTGCAAATCTTTGGCAAGGTAAAGTGCGTTTTGCCCAATCATGTGAGCGCATTCTAACTAAGCAATAGGGCGGTTTATTCGGCCCATATACACCGCTTCAACAGCTGGACATTCTCGCAGACTTTGGTACAAAATCGTACATTGTCGGAAGCACAAACTCACTTCTGCTGCAACAGAGAGACCGTTACAGCGATATTTTAATTAACTTGGATGACAACACAGTCAACATTACGTCAACATCTTTGAGACAAGCTCTAGGGCTCACTGCAGCAGATCGACGATGGATAGACTTTCTTACCCAGGAGGTTAACGACACATGGGATGAAGCCAACCCCAGCAGGCCGAAGACCTTGGGCTACCGGGGAAGCGAAGAATTCATCAGGTCACAGTTCGAAGCCTACATTCTGGGACTCATTTCGTCGGTCAAATTCCACAACTTCCTCGTGTCAGTGGGAGACAAAACTAAAGGGGGCAACTCAGCGGCCGACGCGGATCCTGCTGTGGACTTTGGATTGGACTGGGTCGAGGCTTGGATGCGAACAGAAAACTACCGCATGTGGAATGCCCATACCGACGAGAACATCTTTGCCGTCTCGGAGCCAAAGCATCCTTGCGCCGGGGGGCTTACCATTGAAGATATTCAGCGCCATATAGCCGAACAGGTGAAGGACCTTCACTTGGATGAGCGATTCGCGCAGGGCCGTGATATACTTGGCCGCAACCTGGCGGCTGGTCGTGAAAAGGCCTCAAGCGTCTTCAACAAGCTCTATTCAGATGTAGAATACATGCGGGAGTCGCAACGCCGTCGCGCTGAAGAAGCCCGTGCTCAGGACGCACCCAAAACACAAGCCGAAGCGGACGTCGCAGAACACGCCAAGTCTCCGGCTGCAGCACAGTCCGTCGGGACGCGTGCCGGAACCTTCATGGCCGGATGGGCGTCGTGGGCGGGAGAGAAGCGTAAGGCCGGTGGTTGGGGCAGTGGATGGGGCAAGAAGGCCACCTCGAAGCCTGAGAAGATTGAATCATCCACAGCACCCGCCAGCCCTACCGAGAAACACCACCAGTTCGTGAGCATACCCGGCTCCAGGGCCACGGCCAGCGAGGATAACGGCACGACAAGACCAACCACTCAAGAGAGTTTTGGGGAGAGCATTTTATCTGGAGCACGATCGTCAAGCGAGCGACCAACGACGGGCTCGTCTACCGGAGACGCTGCAGCGCCGAAATCTGCAGCTGTCCGAGAGCCAGTTGACATTACCTCTAGCCAGAAGAAGACCGAGCCTCTCAAGGACGCAGAACCAACGGGCGTAGCCAAGGATCCAGCAAAAGAGACTAATGAAACTGGTAACGCTACCGGCGACGAAGAGAAGCTGCCACAGACCCGCCTGACGGCAGAGCCCGAACAACGGTAAACAGCTAGCCACAAAAGATAAAAGCTTCTCCGTAATGCAGTAGCATAATAAGTAATAGAGCCTTTTTGATGCCATGCTCCGATGCGCCTATAGAGTTGGGGTCGATGAAAGACCAAAGACCAGATATTAAAAGAATGTCATGTCCCGCAGTTCTCATCACGCCGTTTTGGATTGACACATCACCAGATGTTTCATCCTTATACTCATTTATGAACAACGAGACACTAAGTGGGAACAAAATCATTTCACTTCAATCGCTGCCGCTTATGTCGCGACCAGCCACCAATGCGCTCGCAGCGCGCAGCTTTGATTTTTCCCATGCTCCAGTTGTGTCATAGCTAATCATGATGGTATTTGAAAACGCCAACAGTCTCTACCAAAAGCCTTCCCCTTTCGTGCTTCGCTGCGTGTTTGCTCGCTTATATTCCTCGACTATGGTCCCTACGCCATTTTACATGATGGAACTTGTCGTTGCCAAGAACGCAAACGCGGTTCCTTTATCCGATTGACAGTCATCTTCGTCCGCCCAGACATAAACACATATCTCGCTTACCGAGACACAGCAAACCTCCAGTACCCTAATTCTTGTCTGACCCTAGTCATCGCTAACTCTGGGCTTGTAGCGTAGCCATTCCAGGTCAAGTTCAGCCGGCTGAGTCTATGCACCAAAGCACGTTCTTCGTAAAATCACAAAATGGTTGGGAAGTAAATGTGAGCAGGCGACACGCCTGCCGCTGTGGAAACGGCTGACTGTTCAGGAATAAGAGGAGATTAGGCTAGGTATCCCAACTCGTCGTCTTCTAGTCGCTCAAGGTACTCCTTGTCGAGCAGGATTTCGATACACTTCTTGATGTCGCCAACCTTAGGCATGAATCGAGAACGAATCTGGTTGATCGTCTCGCTCATAAGCTGAGTGTGCTTCATCTTCTTTCGAGCCTTCATAATACGCACAATGGCGGACTGTGACATGGTTAATACATGATGCTGAGACAACAGTGATGCTGGGACTTACCTGTAGGACCAATTTGCGGTCCTCTTCGATCGTTTTGTTTGTCTCTGCTTCCTCTTGCTTCGCTTCCTTGACGCCGCCGAGGTTGAGATTGACACGAATCTTTTTGCTCTTGAAATCATAGTTGAGACGGAAGGTTGTGCCGTTACCGGGTTTATCACCTCCGGACATTAGAAGCACCTTCGCCTTCAAGATGACAGCCAACGCTTGGTCGAGAACGTCGCCGTTCAATTGGGTGGCGGCGACCATGTCCTCGTACGAGTACGAGTCTTTATCGTTGAACAGAAGTAGGATAGCCATTTGATAAATAGATACTTGAAAGGTGTAGGGCGTCTTGCTGCTCTTGCAGTAGCCTGCCTTGATTTCGCCCTTGCACAGGTGCCAAAGCCATGTCAGCTTTCGCCCATCGTGCTTATGCTTGTAAAATCTAATGAAGCGCTCGATTTCAGCAGATATTTCAGATGGAGGGTTGAAGTGTGTGCTGGGTGGTGTCAACGGCCAGAAACCGGTACCGAGGATGGAGAAGGTAGAGTCAACTGGCTTCACATATTCGACGCCCTCGACATGGTCTCGGAATTCCTTGTTGAGATCTTTCGAGATTTGCATGTCCTGGAACATGCGCTGCAATTTGTTGGTGTACTCGAAACCGCAGGCCTCCTTCAGCTTGCTGATCATGCTGGTCTCGGCGTCGTCCGAAGAAGAGTTGCTGTGAACCAGACGACGGGCCAACATCCGGGAGTAGAACTTCTGGAAAACGTCCTTGTCTTCGATGTACTTAAAGACGGTCATGATCTGAGCAAGTGTCTGCTCCAACTCAACCTCCTCGATGCTTGTACTGCTCTTCCGCAAGAGAACGTCGGTGTACTTTGCGAGCAGCTCGGGCGACTTATTCGACCCAGATTTGCAAACCTCGTTCCGGTTAACGAATTCTCTGCACGCGTTATCCAAAGACCGCGTGAACTCTGGCTCGTCGTTGAAAGCCCGCTTGACCAGTCCTTGGTACTGGGTGTGGATCTCCAGCAGTGCGTCCACATATACCTTGGGCTCCAGCTTATCTCCCTCTGATGACTGCACCTTTTGAACTGCGGCCAAACCAGCCTTGCGAACATGCGTCTCAAATCGTGTCCTCAGTGGTTCGAGTCCATCAGGAATGCGTGCCAAGAGCTTATACATCCGAGCCATGTCATCTTCACGGTCATTGTCCAGAAGAACCTGAAACTCTTCGCGAAGGAGGGTCGAGTGATCCGCAATAAGCGATTGATTGCACGTCTTCTTTAGAGGGACAGCGATGTCCTGGTGAAGGTACATGCTCACCCTTTCCTCCTCTTCGGCCAGGCGAGATTCAGCCTTCTTCATGTACTCAACAACGCTGTTCTCGGCAACGAACTGCTTAGATTCCGCTTGATAGAAGTCTTTCGTAGCAGTAAGGAATGGTCGCTCAAAGTGGAATCGGTACACGTCAAGTGTTGACTTCGAGGGGTCGGCTTCGTCCAGGCCAAGAGACACAAAAGAGTCCACCACTTGCTTGATTTGACCATGCTCGATCGTTTCGCCGTTTCGCTGCTTTTCCACCAACTTGAGCACTGCATCCATGACTTTGCCGGAGACCTGCTCAAAAAGCACTTTCCGCCATTGCACAAGATGCAGTGTATAGACGTCATAGATGTTCTTCTTGCCTTCGTCAATCTCTCGCTTTACCCAATGACGGTTCAGGTATCGAAAGAGATGATGAATGTACTTTGCGGCGACAGTATAACGGCCCCATTCTTTGATATAGAATGATAACAAGGCTTCGTCCGTGTGCGACCTAGATTGCTCTACGAGGGTGGTAAGATGTGACTTGAGGTAGTCGATCAGTTTGTTGTAAAGTTCTTCACCGAGAAGGTGCGCTGCGAGGCTGTCAGTTGGCTTGTTGCTAGATGGGCGTCGGCTTGCTGGAAAGGTCGCTATGACGTACCTCCACGCTGATGAGAGTGCATGGCAGGGCCACTGAGGCCAACTGCCTTCTGGGCGGTGCAAAAATTGTGAACAGCTCTAGTGAAGTGTCAGTGCTAGAGCGAAGATACTGATATAGTCTCGGGATGGCCGTACGTGTAAACACCCATGTACATCTGCATGTCGATGCCTCTTTCGAGATCGTTCATGACCCGGGAGATTCCAGCCTCGAGGTAAGTCCATCTAGACCAGTCAGTACGACAGTCGGTAACGCTGAGGGCAAACGTACGTTGCGCCAATATCCTCCCGGTTAGGAACCGGGGGCATCTGGTTTGGCGTAGACGATCTTTGAAACATGATGTATGTATTCAAGAGACGGTGATGGTCAAGGACAGTCGGAGGCGGGGTCCAGAATCGAGGGGCTCGTGACCGCGAGACAGAGCCTGTTGTGAAGGCCTGTCCTCGGGGACGAGCAGTCGTAGTCCTCCTGGGAGAAGTTTGCTGCTTCCGGGAGCTGGATCTGGGTCCCGTCGCAGATGCTGAAGCTGCTTGTGATGGGCGCAGTGGTCGTTGGTTTCACGTATGGGCCCGGTGACCTTGAAACAGGGAACAGGTGGCGGGGCGGTGGCAGCGAAGGAGATATGGCAAGGGCCTGCTAACCGGTGTATGGCGCGCAATATCACAGACGCACAGGCAGAATGACGAAGGGCCGTGGTTGACGGATGTGAATAATGAATGACGGGACGAGAGGCGATAGATATGGAGGATTAGGCAGTCAGACCCGGACCTCAAAAGCGGCGTGATAGACGCAGATGGGACATGGATGGGTTGCTCGCTGCTGGCTAAAGTGGGTTGCTAGCCGAAAGAGTTTAGCGCCGAATTTTGCCCCCTTTCACCGCGGGCATTGGCAACGATTCGCCAACAAGGTTGCTTTGACGGGAACTGACTCGATTCGAATGTCCCTTTCCTAAACAGTAGCAGCCCGAAAGAATGAAAAAGAAATCGAACCTTTGTTTAGATTGGAATTAGGTTCTCTTTTTGTTCTTTCCCTTTTCCACATTATATCAGCTCAAAGCTACTGTAGCAATTTACAGGACTTCGTTTTCATTGAGCGCTCACTTACGGTAGGTGTACTGTACTCGACACCAATTTCAATCAATACACACAAAGTGCTATTCTCGGCACATTTATTGCAGCACCATACTTCACAATTTAGTATAACAAAGGCAGGTATCGGTATTTCAAGCTGGAAGCTGTCTATATTTATCAACAAAGCATTGCTACGTCCTTAGCAACCTATACCCAAACAATCAATGAAATGCCTAAGAGAACGTGACGCTCCTGACGCCTTAACAGAGGGAGCCAGGTTGAGGAATGAAAAATAGAAGAGCAGTACTGTATCGCGATAGGGTTCCCAAAATCATCGCTATCCCGGGTATTCCAAGCCTGCCATTGACCACCTATCTACGACCGTCATGCGCGCCCACCATCATCGTCACCTCCTCCTAGTCGTTCCACTGTGCGGAAAATGTTCACCGTGAGGTTAATGGTCCAAGAGATGAGACCAATCAGCATGAAAGCAGCAAGAGCTTTGGCCAACGTTCGCACATCTGTCTCTCTAACGTTGTGATAAATCAGGCTTTCGAAGGCAAGTGCCGTGCTAGCGGACTTGAATATGATAAAAAAGAGGTCAAGGAGGATGAGGGAGATCTTGGAGACGCCGGAGCGCAGACCAAGTGGCTTTCCCGTGTACTCATCCCAGAGCATGTAGCCGATATACGGCACCGCGACACTGTCCACGACCATGGCCACAACGGATTGCGTCCGCTCAGCGCTCTGGCTGTCAATCGTGTCTTCGAGGCGGTAAATCTCGCCGGCAAGTCCGAGGGCGCAAATAGAGGTAAGAAGAACAGTCATTCGAAACATCAAAGGGGCCAGCGAGTGCCGCATAACCATGTTCCAAATCCGCTTAGAGAGTGCCAGGGTACGGCGGCGTCGCGAGGCTTCCTGATCCAATGGGTTGGGCATGACATCTACCGGCCGCCCGAATGTAGGCTGCAATTTTTTCAGCTCATTGTAATTGACGACCTCGGAGTCCTCGTGCGCAGCTCGACCCCAGGCAGACGACTGAACAAAATCTTGCCATGTCGTGGCAGACTCAGCCATGGTTGGGCGAGGAGCATATCCGGCCACAATGACAGGTTCTGCCGACCGTAAATGATCCCATTTCCGCCCATGCCTTGATGCCCGGCCATATCTGAGAATATGAGGAACCTTTGCTCGTGTCGCTCGTGCCTGTCCAGCCAAAGGATCCTCCCATTCCACGAAACCGTCTTTCGAGACGCGTCGTTCCGGGTCGCTCGGAGTAGAGTTGTGATGAGGTCGCACAGATCGCGGTGGTGGACTTAGAAGCCTCAGTTGATCTCCGTTCACGGAGCCATATCGCTGCTCATACGAATCGATCCATGCTGCACGGGGGCTTGAGTATGTTGGGCGCTTTAGGGGGTTAAGGAGTCATGACGTACGCGGAAGGGATCGGGGCGCGCGCAGGCGAGGAATCGTATCAGCAGCAGCGAAGCTCGACGTGCTTATCGACGCAGGCCCGCCAGCCGAACTGGAGCTGCCACCAGGTTGTGGTTGGGGCGAGGAGCTCATGGCCTCGGGCGGCCTGTGTTTACGTGCGGGAAGCTAGAATGCACCGAGGCCGAGCGCATGCAGGGTGAAGCAGCATGTTCTCATTAGCTCGACTGCATGACGGGCGCTTGAAGGAAAGGGAAAGAAAAGAAGAGATTGGAAAAGTAAGTGACAAGCCGGGCGCGGCTCGGAAGTGAGGGTAAAGAACAGATGATCCTGTGATCACAGATCGTGGATGCAACATGGAATGCGTTGTGGATGAGAACTTGACTCGACCAGGTACCCAGCAAGTGGCTTGGCGTTCGTCAGGTGCCTGGCAACTTGTGACGTCCACCAGGAAATAACCTTTTGGGGCTAGCTTGTGTAAGATTGCCTTACCCTTGCAGTGTACGAGGGCCCTGGTCCCCACCTCGAGTCCATCACAGCCAAACGAATTAGACAAATCTCCTAGCTGCCCGCCCAAGCCGCCCTTAGTGTTCTACATGAAGCACTCTCAGCCATGCGCACCTCCTTGGCTTGCGCTCTGGGCGCACTGTCCACGGATCGGGCAGCTACTCGCGCAAAGCTTGTTTCCACTATATCACAGACAGGACAACGGTAATTCAAGCTTCGCCCATGGTCCCTGTTGAGTACCTACATTAATTAGAAGTGTTCTGCGCAGAAATCTCAGTACGGCTGACAATACTGCTTCCTCTTGTCCCCCCATATACATACGAAAAGACAGTTGGCTTCTAAATTCCAATTGGAATGTCTCCCAAAATCAGCAACTACCTTAGGTAGCAATAAAGCATCCGGACCTCGGACATGGTAAGGTAAGTGTTCCAAGTTCCACGCCTTCATTTGGCAATGTCTTCGCCCCAACACGTCGCCATCCGTTGCTATCACACACACCCACCGATAAAAAAGATAATCAACGAAGCAATCACAATGGGCAAAAAAGAACATGATGAGAGTGGGATTCGAACCCACGAGGGTTGCCCCACCAGGAGATTAACGTTAAGATACACCTTAACCTGGCGCCATAACCAACTCGGCCATCTCACCAATGGTTGAAAACGGCGCTCTTATTAAAACTCATACAGTCTTACACACCTTATCGTCCAGCGCACACGCAATCAGTGTTCTTTTTCAGTAGACATATGCATGGATTCTCTACTGAGCTATGCGTACTACATAGGTCGGATACTAGGTGTTGCATTATAATTCCAACTACAATCATTCTTTTGGGCACGTTACGAGTCAGCATCCCATATTATAATGCAACGACGCTAAACAGATGTAGGATCGCCCCATGACCAGACTAGTCAGCTTTTTGATACACACGCCTCGTGTTACGTCCCCTCTTGTTCGAGAATTAAGAGTTATTTTAAAGGGCATGCCTGTAAACAAGCACTTTAACTTTTGTAAGAGCACTGCATATACTGCAGCTGACTAGCACAGAATATACCAAAGCTATTTTGTGCATCGCTTGCCCTGTGTCATTATGTCCGAGATAATAAAAAGCTTGGATTAGTATATAAATAGTCACGAGTCTCCAGAGTTAACGGGCTCGACCTTGATCTGGGTATAATACTATAGTAGTGATTCCTTTTCTCTTGTCTCTATATATAAGCCCTAGCTATAAGACAGGAGTAAGAAAACAAAAAGCGGATAAATGAACTTGGGCATACAGTGCTCCCCACACTACTGGAGATTGGGTATAGTTACCCTATAGATGAATTACCAAACTACCTAGTAGGCAATTATATAGCTTAAGCAATTACTTTACCTAGTATAAGATAGAGAGGTGGGACTTCTAAACTTAGATAGTATTTCTCTAAGAATAGAGTAGCTTTGGATTTTATGTATTTATTCTTGGAGGGGTTGTAACGCAGTCAAAGCCACTGTAAATATATGTGTTGCCCACTAATACCAACATTAATATCTAGAGTAGTTAGTATATAGATTAGTATATCCAGTCAATCATTAAGATCTTAAGTAGATGCGTTAACTAGAACTGTTGTATTAATTCTTCTAATTATCAAGGTCATAAGCTAGTATTTATTAAGTTCTTCTAATTAATGATGTGAAGACATGCCGACATGTAGCAGTAGTCGACTTATGTGGGGAGTTTATGTAAGAAGCCATAGTATAGCATAAGCTTGAAAACTACAACGATTGGTGAGATGGCCGAGTTGGTTATGGCGCCAGGTTAAGGTTATCTTAACAATGTTTCCTGGTGGGGCAACCCTCGTGGGTTCGAATCCCACTCTCATCAGTACTTTTTGCTTCAGATGACAATTTGAACAGAACCGTAGACAGCACCTTGGCCGGTGCATAAAATGGGAGTTGAGAACGACCCAGTTAGCACCCTCGATTGCGTTGTCCGTGGCCTGACCCCGGACCCCGGTCAGTGTACGGCTTCGATTTTTGCCCGTTTCAGAAGACGCTTCCTGGCTTTAGTATATTATTGATCCCTCCGCAGACTCAACAACCCAACGAGTTCCGGGACCTGACTGATCTGCTTGGTTTGGGAGCCACTGTTGCTGACAGCATTCAAGCTTGTGCGTCGAAGGCCACAGCAGACCTTTCATTGCCTGGAAGCTGCCAGGGCGGGCCGAAGGGAAGCCGAATATCGGACTTATACCGACACTTTTGCGTGCTGCATACAGACAAGCACTTTCGGTAAACTTCCATCCATGGTGTCAGGACGAATATTGAAGAGGTGTTGATCTGGTATAGTCTGACCGCACAAAGTAAAGAAGAAGTCGTTTGCCGCTAGCTTCATGGCACCGTTCGTGTCTCACCTTGAGCAGCGGCGGCAGTATTTGGACAAGGCACTCAACCTACTCTACTCGTTACTACAGTGGGTATACTACCTTTCGCTCAACGCTGCATTATGAGCCTATGAGAGCAAGTGATTAAGATAGTGAAGCATTGAATGAATAATTATGAAGAGGCCGTTCAAAGTTCTTATTATGATTGTTTTAGAGATTATTAATTAAAACAACCAAGAATTACAAGGTTTATACACTAGTGTCATGCCAAATTTTGTTGATCAACTGTAGCATGTCCTTTTTGTTCTGGTAGAGCGGGCTCAAGTTATGTCAAAACAGGAAACGAAATCTTGTCCTCATCTTTCGACTCGGTATGCACGCTAGCAACTTCTGCATGCGCATAAACTCTAAAGACAATTTGATGAGAGTTGGACATTGCATGATCTCGTCTACTGCGACCAGCATGTGAGGTGTTGGGTATTGCAGCCGGTAACATTTCCGTGATTGTAGGGTTGACACAGGACAGCTGCTAATTTGTCAAGCTCAGGATCCCAGTTCAACGATGCTTGGATGGAAGTGCTTGAGCTATGATATGTGAGCGGTTTCGAAACAACCCAACTTACTGCTCCCTAGGAGTAGAGCGCGGCATATTGGCCATCAGAACATTGTCAAGCCACAGAACCAACGTCGCAAGGCTGCACCATTTGCAATTCTGCCACAAAGGTAGTTCAATTCACCTTTTGGAGCACGCCCAATTCGCCGTTAGCATTATTGGGGTTGCCAGATACCGAGTCTTGCACAAGGGGCTCGATATTAGTTGAAGCAACTTTGGGATCGGCCTTGATCCCATTCACTAGTGTGCCCTCCCGGCTGGAACCACTGGGCCGTCACTTTGACTGGGGGACTCGATTGCTTTCTGCTAGGCGCCGATAAGATCCGCTGTCACATGGAATGGGTCACATGGGAGCCAGCTGCGTCAAGGCGGACGAGGTTATGAGTGGAGAGGTTGGGCCAGGATGGCTCGAGTGTACATGCTGCCAATGAGACCAATGGCGCTTTCCAAGGGTCCAGGAAACGGGCTCGTCTATCACGGGTACCTACTCTAGGCTTAAACTGGGGCCACAAACTCCACCAACGGCATCGTCGTCAGGTACCCGGTACCCATCCGCGGCAGCTTAGCCTCCAAGTCTTGCCTGAATAGCGGTGCAGGTACCTTACGCCTGTGCCCAATCCTGTGCAGCGCTACCTTAGGTATCAACTGGGAAGAATTGATGACCATACATTTCTAGACACTTTCCTTCTTGTTTGGATCTATTCTCTCAATCATTGGAACTCTCCGTCTTTCGCAAATTGAAGATCAGGCATTACAGGGCTTATTCAGAACCAATTGAGGCGATACCAAGTAAAGAGCGCCCTGGTTTACCTGGATCGCAGGATGCCCCCCCTGCCTTACGTCCAGTGATTGACCATTTACAGGGGACTTTTAGCGGCTAGCGCCACATCGGAGCGCCAGCGCATACAAAGTAGAGCACCTACTACCTTCCCTGAACAAAGCACTCCACCAACTCCATGCCCTCGTCGCCGCGAACTCGACCTCTCAGCATCCTGAGTCAATTCAAGGCGCGAGGCCACCGACAGAAACCCCAAAAGCCGACTGGCAGTGAACTGCCGCCGCCATCGCTGGACAAGGTCCCCTCCCGACCTCCCACAGCTCTCAAGGTCGACAGGATGGCACCGACTTTGAAGGAACGAGGCGGCCGACTCCAGGCTTTCGCGCGTGGCACGCCTGAGCCAAACGCGACGCAGAACCACAGCCACGACCACAGTCACAGGAACCGCAAGCGATCAGAGACGCCGCAGTCCACCGCACCTGTCGCCCCCACGCGCCAGGAGATTGTCGAATCGGCCAAGCTTCCCATTCCCAAGGGCGGCCGCCATGCTGCACCACATCAACGGGATGGCAGCGTCGCGAGCCAACCGGCACCGCAATCGCCGCCTCACGTAGGCCACCCCTCGCAACAACGCCGACCACGTGCAAGTTCAAACGACCGGCAGGATACTCGCGATCCTCACGAAGCACTGTTCAATGGTTCTCAGCTTGGCGAAGGCTTCATGAAGTCGGGCTTGACAACACCCCACAACGAGCGCGCAGACGCCATGTCCGAGGTCATGAATAGGAACAAAAAGTCGCCCGTCTCCCTCAGCCACCACCCTCTCTTTCGCAGTCAATTTGAGCAAGGCGCACGGTCCAGCGAGGATGCCGCCTTTTTCTTAGGAGACGATGGATTCATGACAGTCGTCACGGGAGGTAGTCGCCATGGCCCTCCTAACATGAAGGATGGCTTCGACAACGCCAATATGAACGCCCGGAGCATCAATGAGCCTCACAACCGCAGCAATCACCAGCTGCCCACGTCTCCAGCCGAGCGGCACGCGAAGCTCCCGGTGCGTGAGGTCAAGGTCAAAAGGTCACACTCGACCCGACGAGAGGACCCAGCCATGATGGACGACACGCGGGTATTGTCACCAACCATTGAGAGTTCACGATGGCAAGCACAGAACAGAAGCCACGGCGGCAGTCGGCCTACTTTATTTCGCGATGTCGACATCGAGCTAGACTCGTGCGCTGAGCTCGAGGAGCCACAATCCACCCCCAAAGCGCCACGAACGAAGCCTCCGCCGCAAAAGAGCCTTATGGAGAGCTCCATGCCCGTCACGAAGGCATCCAGAGACGAGGGGCCAGAGAAGAAGCGCCGCCGCGGCAGTCCAGACTACGATGACAAGGTACTTAGCTCAATGGCTTATTCCCAGCTCCAAAACGAAGCCTTTGATCATAATCCAGCCGCGGTGACCGCGCAGAGCAGCTCGGAAGCAAAGGCGGATGACTATGCATCCATGCTGGCCCGGTATTTTCCTAAGAGCGAGACTGAGCAGCGGAACATGTTTGCAAACATGTCCATTCATGACTGGGAGGCGTCCGGCGATTGGTTCATAGACCAATTTGCAGATTTGATGCATAAACTGCGCGACGCGAGGCAGGAGAAGCGGCGGGTTGTACGAACATTTGAGGATGAGATTGCGCACCGGGAGGAATCTGTCCGGATGAGATCTGATATCATCGACCGAAAGCTCATCAAGATGAAGCAGGATGGCCAACGGGTTGTGGAGGACAAAGAACTATGACGAGTATCGATACCAATGTAACGCAGAGGCACCCACAGGCACGCAGAAGGGGAACCTGGTGTGGAAACTAACGATGTAATGACGATTCACGACGTGGCATTTTGAGCTGGCTTTGCTCTGGGGGTTGCTTGTGTTTAGGACGTCTCTTGGACGATTTGGCGTTTCTCAGGTAGCATATCATGTATTGTTATGGCAGTCACAAACATGGACTAGCATTTAATCAGCGACCGAGCTTTGATCAAACACCAAACACGCGGGAAACAGCTTTGCGGCTTGCTCATGATCTCATATGCGAATGGCCTGCTTCACTTTCCTGTCGCGACCCACAATCAGTCTTAGCTGACAGCCGGGACGGCCCGAGAAAATGCCCTTCCTGACGCCTTCTGTATAGAGCTCGTAAGCCGGGTAATAGGCATCGACGAACTTGACAACCTGCTCGGGGCTCATGCCGGCGGTGGGATCGCCCCTCTCGAGACGCAGGTGGTCTTCCTGCTGTTGGCGCCAAGCATAGACGTACTCGGTGTCCTCGGCGTCGATGTGGATGAAGGCGTCAAAGAGGTCCGTAATCTCGTTGTAGAGGCGGAGCTTGTCGTTGACCTGCAGGAGGTGCTCCAGGCGGTGCTTGAAGAGGGTGCGGTTTTCCGCGATCCACTTGGCCTCGACTTGTTCTGGCTCCAGGGGCCGGAAGCCAACACACCAGCCCTCGAGGATGATGGCCTGAATCGGCAGCTCGCCCGGTTGGTTGACGGGCCTCCATTGGTCTTCGGGCAGGCGGTCGCCCTGACCGTTGAAGGCTGCCTTGTCGTACACTGGCAGCTTGATGGGTTGACCGTTCAACAGGGCCGTAAAAACGCCAATGGCGAGGGGCATGTCGTGGGTGCCTGCAAATTCACGCAATCAGACACATCCTCTGGCGTGGAGAGGTGAGATGAAGGGGGTATGGCGGGTGACTGTGGGCGCAATACCTGGCTCGCCGCGATGCTGCAGCAGGGCGTTATCGACGTGCGTCTTTGCCAGGGCCTCCTGCTGCGGCCTGCGAAGATAGAAGTCGTCGATGCTGCACACTAGGGTCGGCACGTTCTGGCTGGTGAGGGCCGCGGCCAGAGCGCTGACCAAGGTCGTCTTGCCCGCGCCCTGGATACCATTGAGCCCGATGACAAAGGGTCGGTTGGGTACCTCGAGCTGGTGTCGCTTCAGGTGCTCGAGGATGAAAGGCACGCAGAGGGGCGTTCTGTCGTCGATGAAGACGGGCTGCTGCATGCTGGGCGGTGGGTCGCGACGGCAGCCGGTGTGGCTATGACCAATTGTGCAAATGAATGTTGAGAGGCTCTGGACATCGACTGAGAGCTAACCGCGGCTTATTCTCAACGCGCCAATAAGCCCAATTGCGCTGATTGAAGGTTATTGTGAGGGGTGACGACACCGGCCCTTCTCCGAGAGTGAAGGTCTGGGGATGTGGGGAGCTGATGTGGGGTTCGTACCTTGTCTTACTCGTGCAGGGTCGAGGGGTTGATGCGCCAGACGCGAGCCCTCCCGGGGGCTGGTAAGATGC
Source organism: Paramyrothecium roridum (assembly GCA_003012165.1). NCBI lineage: Eukaryota > Fungi > Ascomycota > Sordariomycetes > Hypocreales > Stachybotryaceae > Paramyrothecium > Paramyrothecium roridum. The sequence continues at coordinate 31,212 of PXOD01001069.1, forward strand.
AACGGTTGGTTTCAACTGAGTGAACTGTTTTATCATCCTCTCATGTGAAATTGGTTCTGGTGTTGTTTCGGTGGTGAATTGTATTCCATGATGCAGCCTATCCCGACGTAACCTGCCACACTGTGAACGTAGCACAGCACAGCACGTGTCGAGACTCGTCTGGCATTGCAACGCCCCGTAGGACCCAAGACCGCATCACCACGGGCATCACTCGCTGCTTCGTCTGCTTTCCTTGAGCGCGGCCATTGCGAGTCTGGCACGCCCCTGGTCAGGTTCGTTGCGGCGCGCACATGACCTCATGCGCTGCCCCGGGTTTTCCTTTTACATGTGAAGCTGGTCTTGGCCCAGACCGGACTAGCGCCTCCGCACTTGGTCACCCCTCGGTACGGCAAAGGTACATGGCAGTTGTATCCACCGCCAAACCGCTATGCCGAGGCTTCCTCCATGGCTCGGGCTGTCCGCCTGCGTTTAAAGAACCGAGCCCTCGACTTTCCCAGCAAACCTCATACAACCTCCTCCTCATCACCACCTCACCTCACCTCACCTACCTCCATCTCCCCACAGTCCTCTCTTCACTTCTTTCCCCTATACCCCGGAGAGCTGCGTACATCACCTTCAACCTACCGTGAAGGTTTCATCACATCACACGTCACCATGGCTGAGCAATTGCGATACGACGGCCAGGTTGTCGTTGTCACCGGCGCTGGCGGTGGCCTCGGCAAGGCATATGCCCTTTTCTTCGCTTCAAGAGGTGCCAATGTCGTCGTCAACGACCTCGGCGGCTCCTTCAAGGGCGAGGGCAACTCGTCAAAGGTACGCTCAATTGACGCCACCCCCAACCGCCCGTTCCATTGCTGACTGTGAGAAAATAGGCCGCCGACGTCGTTGTGGATGAGATCAAGGCCGCTGGCGGCAACGCTGTTGCAAACTACGACAGCGTCGAGAATGGTGACCGCATCATCGAGACCGCCATCAAGGCCTTTGGTCGCATCGACATCCTCCTCAACAACGCCGGTATTCTCCGCGACGTTAGCTTCAAGAACATGAAGGATGAGGACTGGGACCTGATCAACAAGGTCCACGTCAAGGGCTCCTACAAGTGCGCTCGCGCTGCCTGGCCCTACTTCAGGAAGCAAAAGTACGGTCGCGTCATCAACACCGCGTCCGCCGCCGGTCTCTTCGGCAGCTTCGGCCAGACTAACTACTCCTCGGCCAAGCTGGCCATGGTCGGCTTCACAGAGACCCTCGCAAAGGAGGGTGCCAAGTACAACATTTTCTGCAACGTCATTGCCCCTGTTGGTAAGTAAAGTCATGCCGAGCGTGAATCGAGCAATTGCTGATTTCCGTAGCTGCCAGCCGCATGACCCAGACCGTCATGCCTCCCGATGTCCTCGAGAACCTCCGGCCCGAATGGGTCGTCCCCCTCGTGGCTGTTCTTGTCCACAAGAACTCCGACGAGACCGGCGGCATCTTCGAGGTCGGCGGTGGCCACGCCGCCAAGCTTCGCTGGGAGCGATCCAGCGGTCTTCTGCTCAAGGCTGATGACTCGTACACCCCCGGCGCCATCCTGAAGAAGTGGAACAAGGTTGTCGACTTCTCCAAGCCCCAGTACCCTACCGGCCCTGCCGACTTCTTGACTCTGCTGGAGGAGTCCATGAAGATGGGCCCCAACGAGCAGGGCGAGAAGCTCGACTTTACCGGCCGCGTCGCCCTGGTGACCGGCGGTGGTGCTGGTATCGGTCGCGCATACAGCTTGGCCTTTGCGAAGCACGGAGCCTCGGTTGTGGTCAACGATCTCATGAATCCCGATGACGTTGTCGCTGAGATCAAGAAGATGGGAGGCAAGGCCGTTGGTGTCAAGGCGTCCGCCGAGGACGGTGACGCCGTCGTCAAGGGCGCCATCGATGCCTTTGGCCGCATTGACATTATTGTCAACAATGCCGGCATCCTCCGCGACAAGGCCTTCAGCAACATGGATGACAACCTGTGGGACCCCGTCATGAACGTCCACCTGCGCGGAACCTACAAGGTCACCAAGGCCGCCTGGCCCTACTTCCTCAAGCAAAAGTACGGCCGTGTCCTGAACACCACCTCCACCAGCGGTGTCTACGGCAACTTTGGCCAGGCTAACTACGCCGCGGCTGTAAGTTAATCGTCCCTTCGTACGTAGCCAAGCTGACCGTTGCAGAAATGCGGTATCCTCGGATTCTCTCGCGCCCTGGCCCTCGAGGGCTACAAGTACGGCATCTACGTCAACACCATCGCCCCCAACGCCGGTACCGCCATGACCGCCACCATCATGCCTCCCGAGATGGTCCAGGCCTTCAAGCCCGACTACATTGCTCCCCTCGTCCTCGCTCTCTGCAGCGACAAGTGCCCCGACCCCACCGGCGGCCTGTACGAGGTCGGTAGCGGCTGGTGCGGCAAGACCCGCTGGCAGCGTACCGGGGGCCACGGCTTCCCCGTTGATGTTCCACTCGTCCCCGAGGAGGTTGTCAAGCACTGGAAGGACATTGCCGAGTTCGACGGCCGCGCCGACCATCCCGAGAAGACGCAGGATGCCCTGCAGAAGATTATGAACAACATGGAGAACCGAAGCAAGCCCGCCAAGGTATGAGACTCTTTCCGCGATCCTGACGCGAGGATGCGCCATCTTGTATATATAGACACATCTAGCGTTAGATAATGAACAAATTTCACGAGCTAATACTGGCTCTAGACGGCCGAAAACTCGCACCTCGCCGCCATCAAGAAGGCGCAGCAGGAAGAGGGAGCCCCCACCGAGTTCAAGTATGAGGAGCGCGACGCGATCCTCTACAACCTCGGCGTCGGCGCCAAGCGCACCGACCTGAAATACGTCTTGTAAGTGTTGTCAAGTATTGTCAAATTTGCCGTCTCGTAGATCTAACCTCCCCCGAGCGAGGGCGCCGAGGACTTCCAGCTGCTGCCCACCTTTGGCGTCATCCCGCCCTTCAACGCCGAGATGCCCTTCAACTTTGACGACATCGTGCCCAACTTCTCGCCCATGATGCTGCTGCACGGCGAGCAGTACCTCGAGGTGCGCAAGTTCCCCCTGCCGACCAACGCCCGCCTCGTGTCGCGCGGGCGCCTCCTCGAGGTCGTCGACAAGGGCAACGCCGCCGTCGCCAAGACGGGCGTCACGACCGTCGACGCCGAGACGGGCGAGGACGTCTTCTACAACGAGATGACCGTCTTCCTGCGCGGCTGCGGCGGCTTCGACGGGCCCAAGAGGGGCAGCGACCGCGGCGCGGCGACGGCCGCCAACGCGCCGCCCAAGAGGATGCCCGATGTCGTCGTCGAGGAGACGACCAAGGAGGACCAGGCCGCCATCTACCGCCTCAGCGGTGACTACAAGTGAGTGCACCAGCCACGCCTAGCCAGCAGTGCTAACAGTCCCAGCCCTCTTCACATCGACCCCGCCTTCGCCAAGATGGGCGGCTTCAAGGCTCCCATCCTCCACGGCCTCTGCACGTTTGGCATCGCCGGCAAGGCCGTCTACGAGAGGTAAGCACAGGAATCCACTCCTTACTCGCTGCACATCTCTAACCCGCATCAGGTTCGGTGCGTTCAAGAACATCAAGGTCCGCTTCGCCGGCGTCGTCATCCCCGGCCAGACCATCGTCACCGAGATGTGGCGCGACGGCAACAAGGTCGTCTTCCAGAGCAAGGTCAAGGAGACGGGCAAGCTGGCCATTGCCGGCGCCGCGGCCGAGCTGGTCGGCAAGGACGCGAGCAAAATCTGAGGAAAAGCGTGAGAGGCACCGCCGGCCTTGATGTCATGTATTATAAGAATTGTACGCGAGCCTAGTTAACCCTAAAGTAATCGCTATATCGTTCACCGTCGTTGTTGGCGACTCATGTATCCGCGCCACATGGTGACTGCCTCGCCAGGTTGACTGGGTATAAATATTGCGTTTGATCATATCTTAGCAGGCCCTTGCCGGGCTCTTCTAATGCTCATGCACACGAGCGATCCTGTGCTAATCGTCCAAATACCAAAAACCCAATACAAACCTCATACCGTAACCGATCCCTAACCCAACCCAAAGACGCCAATCAAACAAAGATGGTTTCAATAATACTGTCAAACAGCTCTGGCAAGGTCGGTAACTTGCCGCAAGATAATATACGCTCAAAGGTGCTGTCAGAATCGCGCGATGCAAATCCCGTCTCCAAAAACGACTTCTCCGCGCCCGAGAGGTCGCGCTTCTCGGTCAGCTTCCATTTCCGCTCTGCCTCTTCTCGGGCTTCCCGTAGCACTTCCTCGGAATCCTCCGACTCCCACAGGTTGCAGCGGTCGCACTCCTTGCAGGGTCGGGGGTCGCCGTCCGGTCGAAAATGGTCGCAGAAATGCCGGTAGCCCTCGTCGCCCAAATCGCTGCGGCAAACGTAGCACATCTTGTAGCCGCAGGGGCACGTGAGCTTGTTGCAGCCGGCGTTCTTGACGAAGGAGGTGTTGCACCGAGGGCACACCCGCTTGATGGCCATGCTCATGGCCTGCTCTACCTGTGTACGGAGGGCGACTAGCGATGACTCGTTGCACACGTGGATGTCTGTCCATGCCTTGTTGCAGGATAGACACGACGGCCGCGCGCACTCTGGGTTTCGGCAGGAGAATTTCATCCCACGGCGACGGCGGCGGTGCCTGCCGATGGCCTGCTTCCATTCTGCCACAAGGCTTTGTCCCACTGTTGGTCCTCTGCTCACCAAGAAGCACACCAACGATGACAACAGAATGATGGGGAAAATCAAGGGCAAGCTTAACAGGCAAAGGAGTAAGAGTAGAAGTTTGCAAAGGCTGTCCGCTCTAACTCGCAGTCGAGCTTCATGGGCGGGCATGTAAATATCGTCGATCTCGGCGTAACTGCAAAACGGGCAACGGATCAGAGGCAGTCTGGAGGCAACGAGGCTATGCTCCGCCAGCCTCTGGTCCAGTTTGTGCAAGATGCTCGCGCCCTTGTCTTCGTCCAGCATAGCACGGCGCATGTGATGGTATGGGATAAGACCGGAGCATTCGTCACCGTCAACGGCGATGCACCGTAGGGTTCCCGTCTCAGGGTTGATGCTACTCTGCCATCCCTGACCGAACAGCGCTTCCTTGACGGAGTGCTGTACGCACCGAAAACATATCATGTGCCCCTCCCTATTGCACTGCGTAAACTCCTCAAACGGGCCAGTTCCGAAGCAACATGTGCATTCGTGAGTTGCGCCGGCTTCCTCGGCCTCCTCGTTGTTGAGGAGAACGGCAAGGCAGCGGTCCTTTGTCTCGCGTTCCTGGCGATCCCTGGCTCTCAGCGGCGCTATGAGGGTTTTGTAGAGCTCCCGGTCCAGCTCAGCGCTCCCGGTAGGTTGTATCGTCGGGATGATGGATCCTTGACCTGTGGAGCGCCACGTTACGAGCGGATGGTTCTCCGCTTCCCCAGAGGCGATGGGCTTCCTCCGCATGAATAGAGACGATAGGGTAAACCTCCATGATTTGGTGGAAAGCGTGACAAGAGTCTTGCGGGCTTCGAGGTACGAATAGTTACTTTCAGCAAGAACCGCGTTGATTGTGGATTTGGAAAGGCCCTTGAACTCCTGGAGGGCCATGGACTGGACGGCGTTCTTGTAGTCATCGCTCCTGAAAACGTCGGCGTCGGAAACCAGCTCCGAGGTCTCCGTCGACCTATCCGGCACCTTCCAGCGACCTTTGACCCAGGCGGCCCGGTTCTTCAGGATGGCATCCGCTGCCAACGCCAGCCGGGACTCTCCATCAAAGTTGGACAGCAGCTCGCGGAATACCTCGACCTGGACATCCGGGAACACGGCGGCGAGGGCCTCGAGACAGTTGTTCAGTTCTCGCAGGTCGGGACGCTCGGGCGGGAGGGCAGGCAGCTGGGCCTCGTCATAAATGTACTCGTGCTGCGGTTCCAGGTCCGGGCCGGAGCGCGACTGCGACCGGCTGCCGGAAGATCTAGCGCCAGCGGCGAGCAGGCCAGGGAAGACCATGGTGAATTCTCATGCTGGAGGCACCGTCACACAGGACGAGGCGGGCGGGATGCTACGAGGATGCGGCACGACAGACAACCGGGGGTTATATGTCGAGGGAGGTCGGACCAGGCGCTGTGCCGACGTAACGCAAGGCGAGACACGACGGTACGTAACGGGCATAAATGCTGGGAGATAAGTGGCCGTCCAGATGCAGCTTAGCGCGTCTTTGGCCTAGACATCCACCCGCCTACCTGTCCACTGTGTCAACTTGTGGCGATCTTCCACTACCACCACAATGACAGAACACCACTGTACTATACCTGTAGTTGATCAATAATAATTTCACTTATAATTTATTAATGCTTTTTGACTTGCTTAATTGCTCGCTCCTTAGGCTCTACGATAGCGTCGCGCGAAGCTAAATGCCGTCCTACTGTACTATAAGTGTGTGGAACAGCTCTAAAAAGAACCAAAACTGGGCAGTTCTGCTTATTTATTGACCACCCCGTTGCGCAAAATAAATGCTATTGAGACGACTGAGCTCAAGCTAACCCGGCAATGTCCCTTGATCCCACTACAAAGCCCAGATAGTGTGGCCGTGGGCAGGCCTACCACTGTGACTTTCACCAACTCAACACCAACTTCCAAGTCTGGGGCTTGCTTGGAACACTCTACCACATCTGTTGTCTCTGTTACCATGCTTTTGCTTCAATGCTTAGATTTGTGTTTCAACGCTAGGCCTATGGGTGGCCTCGCTGAGTGAATCGATTCACGTCTGAAACTAGTGTTAATCGCTCCGCGTCGCCTTTAAAGAGCACAAAGCTGGTATTGTATGCGGCATTCTGGAAGTAGAAATTAGATATATGCTTACAATGTTTGGTAGATATAGTCGATCTAGAAGCGAGAGGCGGACTTCGCCTCCTCCCGCCTCGTTCCTCGAGTGGGATCTGCCCTTCGACGACCCCTCGGGGTCCTCCTTCGCCGCCGCCATAACCTGCTGCCGGGGGGGAGCAGCCTTGCGCCTTCCAGCTACTACGGCCAGTCACAAGAACCTGTCTTTGCAGTAACGCGCTTGGCCAGCTACCTACCTTAAACCTAACTTCTCCGCCCGAAACAACACACCAAGCTCCAATACACACGCTGCCGGAGCTATCCGATGCACACCCGCACTCGATGTCAGGATAGGCCACACAGCTGCCCTTCCGTCATGATGGATGACATTCATTCGATATGCTTACACTTGAACATGATTAAACCCATCGGTCAATCAATCGATGTGCCTCCTACGGCTCTCCACGTCCATCAACCGCCTGGAGCTCACACAACGACAGGCATCCGGTGACCTAGAGTGGAGGTGTGTTTACGTGGCCCATACCTATGACATCCATCCAACAATACTGTTTCTGTGACTTGACTAATTGACTTAACCGTATTAGCTACGACGCTAACCGAAGTTTCGGACACCGTTGTTCTTGCTCCTGATCGCCGGGCTTCGAGGAGTGACCCCTTGATAATTCGACCGCACACGCCGATCCTTCTATGGCGGGTGTTATCTTGAGAGGCCACACACGCGGGTCCTTCTATGGTGGGTTCTGTTCTGGAGGTTGACCACACGCCCATCCATCAGTGTTTTCTTTCCAACAGTTTCCAACAGGGTGGAATAAGTGGTATCTCCTATGCCAGAAGACTGCGACGCTGTGAATACAGGGCGACATTATGCTCGTACGCTAGCAACCGCAGCAGCTTCGCCGCCAGCAACGTGGCGCCCTTACCCCATGCAGCGAACCTACTCGCGATTAACTGAGACCGATACGTTTTCAACAAGGAGACCCACCACCTGAGACTATGAGGGTGGCAGTAGAGCCACTAAACAGCTTAACGGAGCCATTAAGGTAAGCTTACACTGCGGTGCCCAGCCAGAACTAATGGAGAACAGTACATCTTCGACAGATGTCCCATGCCGGGTGAAGAGGCAGCAGCAGGCCCTCCAAACAGCATAATAAGCCATCATGGCTAGCTGGTGCTGTGTAGGGCTCGAAAACGTACGGTGCTGTTGCTCAAGTAAACGCCAATTTCGCCGGATTACAAAGCCATCCAGCGAAAAGGACTTGTGTCGAACGGATCTGATGTGAGAATAGCCGCAGGCGTTTTCCCAACTCAGTGGTTTAGCCAACTTTGATACCCGATGGATCAAAGCCCCAGGCAGATATATCTACTTTGGGCGCTTCTCATCACTGAGCTTGATCACCGCTCGTGCGACACATCCGCCACATGTTCGTCGACCTACGAGGGAGTTGTCTTTCGACGACCCCTCGGAGTGACCTCCCTTGCCTCTGTTGCCGCCGCTACTTCCTCCATCAAACCCACCTCCAGCCGATGAGCCGGGAGTTTCGCCTTCCCCATGGAGGATGCATTGCAAGAGGCGGAGAGTGTTGTTTTAGTTGCGTAAGTGCATACGTTTCCTCTTATCTTGTGCTTTTCCAAGGACTACACAAACTTGGACCGGGATCCGTCCCGACGTAGGAGCGTCTACAATAGCAAGAGGTGTAGTGATTCACAGCGTTGCCACGTGAGGCAACTGCTTTATGTGCCTTGAGCGGTTGGCCTGGCATATGGTCAGGCGGCGCCGTATTGACAACTCTAAGCACGAACCTTTCTTCCTTCATCAACCAAAGACACTACAACCTCTTGCAAATCCACCCTGTTCATGAGCACCACCATCGCACTGCCTATCAGATGGTCTCATGGAAAGCCGCGTGCATCGAGTATTGGTTGCCTGGCGGTGCAGAATTCAACGCCATAGTGCATATACTAACTTGTGAATGCAGGCTCGCTCAACAATTCAACCGATAGCCACCCTTGATCGTAACCCTTCTTTCCCCAGGCCAAAGCAGAGCCACGGTGCCTGGAAACTTCCAAGAGCCATTGACTACCACCAGGGGTCATCAGTAGCCCAAGCGAGGCCTGGTCAAGGACATCGCGCACGAGAGAGCCAGGCCGGGGTGCCAGAAAGCAAGGTATGTCCGTGTCGCGATACACCTAGTGTGTCGTTTCTCAAGCTAAATAAGCCTCAGCCGTAGCCAATAATATCCACATGATGTGCCGAACATTCATCTGATGGCCACAATGCGGCAATTGTCGCTGGCACGAAGCCCCGAGGGTGTAGGAAGTGTCCGGCCAGGCCCTTTTCGAAAATGACCTTCCCCAACGAATCAATCCCGCCTTCGACCCAGTCCTCACGTCCTTTACCTCCACCCTCTTGAATTCGAATGGTGTCCTATCTGATTAGCACCATAACCTCACTGCACAGCGCATTCCGGTAAGTGCTACGCATTACCCTCCCGCACGACTCGACCTAACCGCCACTATGGAAGCCAGTGGCTATAATTCAAAAAAGCCAGTTTACAATCAACCCTGGTGCCCTAAATGGGTTATCAGTAGAGCAACTCCGGGCCCTCAGTGGCCAAACTGTGGGACAGCCCCCCAAAGAAAAGGCCAAGGGCCATAAAAAAAAGGCTAAGCAAGCAGCCCCTGTAAGTACCCCCTTTTATAGCACTTTATAGCTATATACTAACTATATTATAGGGAGAGGGCAAATCCAAATTTGCTATTGCAAGGCGTGAGAAGGCCCTGCAGAAGGCTGCAGAAAAGGCCGCCGAGCCTTTAAAAGATAGTTAAATAACTCTAATATAGGTTTCTTAAATTAATTATAAGAAATAGAGACAGAAATACTGCCTAATTAGGCAAAAATAGGAACGAAAATGGAAATGGGCTTGTGTTTATAGAAACCAGACTTCTAAATTATAATTAACTAAATGTTTTGTGTAATACAGATACTACTGGCTTTTTGGCGTCGCTGGGAGGATGGCATGGACCACACGGAAACGGGTACTGGTTACGAAATTGGCACTTTGCAATGTTTCACTTGAAGAATGTTCACAAGCTGGTAGGCCTCATAATATCAAAGTACGACAGTTAAATTCTGGACCAAAGTTTAGCGCAAGGGCTGATCCTAGGGCACTTCAGCAAGTCAATAGAGGAGGGATCGAACCTCCATCATTTCCAAAGCCCTGGTGGTCATGTACCAGGCACGAGTATGCCCAGTCAGGCCCTGGGTAGGCTCAAGAATGGATGGAAGCTTTACGTCCGCCAGTGGTTTGTCGTCCGAGGGCGGATTCTCCTCGGTGGATGGACTCCTGCCGAAGGGAGGGTTCTCTTCAGGAGGCACATCATCAGGTCGGCTCATTGTCGTGGGAGAAGAGACTAACAGTGCTTGCAATTGGCTTTTCCGTCAGCATTGCACTTGCGTCAAGCTCGGTGGCCCATATACATGAGTACACCCATAAGAACCCTCTGCCCAGTGCCATTCGAACCAAAATTGACCCAGTCAAAAAACACCCACGAAATGATGATAGCGAGCGCCCACGTCGTAAGATTAACGTAATGTTGGTGTGCATTAGTGGTGGCTTGTGCATGTTGAGTATTGTGCTCGGCTGTTTTGCGTCAATTCGCGGGTGGCTGTATGCTTGCGATCGAAAGCTTTGTGAAGCGCAGTTCGTTGTATTTGTTGAGAACAGATAAAAGATTGAAATTTGGTGTTTTAGGTGTAGCAGGTAATACCTGTCTTGACTGTTGACCCATCCTTTGGTCCTCGTGGAACCGGATCCTACTACAGTTAGACAGCTCCTTTGAACAGGCAGGCAAGTGGACTTACTCTTAAGGTCGTGGGGTGAGGCGTATACGAATAACGGGAATAGGCGAAATTGCCTCCTCTCAAATCCCTTGTGGGTTTCGGGTATGCCGTATTGTATCGGGTGTTGCATTTGTGTCGATTGGCGATGCAGTTTCCTGGCAGGGTGAAGATCCGAGTTTTCTGTCGGCCCATGCTTAGCATTGGAGTTTTTCTTGCCCTTCTCTTTCTTGGGGGATTTCCGTTTAGACCTGCGCCTCGATTTGACGGGTCTATTGTCGGATTCATCGGTCCACTGAACTTTCTCCGAGAAATCAGGTTCAGCGGCTTTTCTCTTCTTTGAAACTCCATCGTGGTCTGATGATGACCTTCCATTGTTAGGAATCTCGACGACTTATCCATTGCTATAAGTAACTATGGTGGGCTACTTCAGGACCCCTATGAGAGGGCATAATATGTGAGTGAACGCGTGGTGAATGATGACGACGCGATGCATGATGGAGGCAGGTGAGGTAGGCAGCCCGCTGATGACCTGATGAAAATCAAAGTCCTGTCGTGATACGGGTGGACGAATCGTAAAAAAGCCACATCCTTGGCTGCAAGTCAAAACTGTGTCGTACCAGGCAGCTCATTTGACAGTGAGCATTGTATCGAAGTGTAGGATAGAGATCGGTAGACTGGTGTGTCCGTGTGCATGCTTAGTCGTCTAGGCATATTCGTCGAGGCTCGTTTGTGCTTGATATTTGTGTGTCGAGCGATGGATGTCGAATTGATGAATGATTGGTTGGTGATGATGTACTCGATAACCAGTTGATACTTTGACTGTTTGATGCTCTTGTGTTGATTATGATTATGATGGGAAGGTGTAGATATTTGCACTTGCGGACGACAGACATTCATCTCGAGCCACGAGGAGCGGGTGTCGAGAAGTCATTCGATGAAAGGAGGTAGGCTGGCTGTGGGATGGTCTGTCTTTGACTGCAGATTGACGAGCTGAGAGGATTGGATGGGCTATTGAGAACTTAAGCCCAGAATCGCACCCCACCAAAAAAAGGCAGGGGATAGAAAGTCGGGCGGGTGTGGGTAAACCTTGTCTGCCCTTCGTCCCCAGAGTGCTTCCTCGTGTAGCCCTTCATCGAACGTGAGCATCTACTGCAGTACAATGGGGCACATCCCAAGGGTCGTTGTCGAAACATCGTTGTTCATGATGTCAGTTTTGAACTTATTCAAGTCACGATTCGTCGATTTCTTATTGCTATACGTTGCGGGAATGCTGACGAAGAAAAGAGAAGGACAGGAAGAACTCGGAATATGGGCGCCTTATGACTACTTCGTGCCGAAGAGCCAGAATGCATTCCTTCCAATTTTAGACATTTCTACAGTGAGCCGATACAAGTCTCGTTCAATGCCGCATAATGAATGTATAAGAAGGGCAAGGGATTGAAGGAGCAAAAAATTAGACTAAAATACAAATAAAAGATTAAAGAAATATAAAACCCCCCATTATAATATTAAAAGGCTTACCAAAGGTTTTTAACAGAATTATTTAAGAAATTAATAATTATAATATTAAAGAATAAAAAGATTAATATTCGATTATTTCTCGATTATTATGCGAAACCATTATCGATCGACAGCAGAAACGTGCCTGCCCAATCTGGGCACGTCATTGGCCCAAGAGGTGGCTGGCTGGACGCTACTTATGATGGTAGCCACTCCGCGTTGAAGGTCAAGTACCTATGCTCACTGATATAGTAGTTATACATAGCGTAAGGCTGGGATAGCTACTTTGTCAAGCACACTCAGTGGCATAGTGAGACGTAGCTGGGTAGCGACACGAGAAAACACCAAAATGTGAAAAAGCTCCCCTCTTTCTTTCTTTCTTTCTTTCCTTCCTTCCTTCTTTCCTTTCTTAACCCCTTCCTGCCTCGTAAGTATGATTCTCTTTATCGTGGTTGCAGTTGCCTTCACATTCTGCCGGTGGTCTTGAACAATGGATTCGGAGCTTCTCTTATACAACACATGTGACTGCCAACAAGAACGGTCCTCTCGACGAAAATGCTCTCTCACCTCCCTATGGCGTTCTGATTCAAGCACCTCAGCCATGTCATCAACCGCCATCAAGGACACGGGTGATGACCAATCTCAAGGAGCTTAGTATTTTCAATATGCGATACGACCGACCCAAGTGGGCTCAAATCCAACGCACCGTCTCTGGCAAGGCACCTGAGAGATGGTTTATTCCGACCCTTTGTCCTGGCGCAGCGGTCCAACCAGATGCAGATGGGTTACTCCCAGGATGATCACTGTCAAAGCTAGTGGCTTTTATGCTGGACCCCGATAAATCTTTCCTGGCTGTTTCATGAGTGTACAGCACCTGCTCATCTCGACTCTTGCCAAATGAGCCACTCTTTCCCCGAAATGTTGCTGCGTTGCGCCAATGAACGATGGCCTATTGTTTTCTTTGGTCCTCATTCTGATTTTGACTACGCTTTTTCCACTGATGCTGTTTTGATTATATGCTAACATGTTATTACTAGGAGTTCAATTTTCACTTTGGACCAGGTAAGTTTTCTCCTTTCCCAATCCTTAAGGCTAGATACTAATCTATATTAATAGTATTATCCTTATTATCTCGGCGCGTCAAGGTAAGTACTTCTAACTTATTTCTAGATTGAGTTGTTTTGTTAACTTATTATAGCAAATCACTATCTTCATCTCGCGGCGCATTTTTTAGAGAAAGAATTGGCTATGTAAGTATACCCTGACCTTTACTTTGTAATTTTCATTGCTAATTATAGCTTAAAAGATCGCAGCGAGTAGGTTTTATAGCTATAATAGCTTTGAAACTACCTACTGATCTATTTCAGTGCTTATAATTCAAGAAAGCCGGTTTTCCATTCAGCCAGGCGCCCTTGATGGGCTGTCGGTGGAACAGTTGCGGGCCCTCAGTGGCCAGAATCAGGGGCAGCCCCCCCAACAAAAGGCAAAAAGCCAAAAGAAGAAGGCCAAGAAGGCCAAGCAAGTCGCCCCTGTAAGTACTCCATTCATAGTGCTTTGTAGCTGTATATTAACTATACTATAGGGCCAAGGCAAGTCGAAATACGCCATTGCTAGGCGCCTGAAGGCTCTGGAGAAGAAGAAGGCACTGGAAGAGGAGAAATGAAGAACTAGGCTCTTTTAATAAGACAAGAAAATGATGCAGGATTCGACAACTGAACAAATCAAAACGTGACCGTACCTTTCTTGCTCTCGTGTCAGATTCCAGCATGCACAAGGAAACAACACGAGGGCGAAATTTGTCCTAACCAATTTATTGCATAAGACTTCACTCGAGACAAATCTCGTCCCACATTTTGGTCCGACTCACCGGATGCTGCCAGCACGATGGGTGAGTTACAGAAGAACAAGTTGCAGGTTCAAGGTCCCCATGACATTTAGATACGTTGACCTCAACTAAGCCCACCCGTTTCTTCTGGCTAAAACAGGACAAGCCTTGTCACTCTGCCATCGGTGATAGAACTCTGCTGTCTAATTTGACGAGTGCCTCTCTTTGTTTGCCGTCGTATTGTATCGCTTCAATATCCACACATACACAAAAAAGCAGCCCTTAAGGGGTACACCTCGAATTCTCGCGGAATACGGCCCCTCAACACCATACATCATCGACCAAAGTAGGATCCATTGCTGCCAAGTTCCATGGATGATTGTGGGGCGGAGGTGATGATTATGCTGCTTCTTCTGCTACTACTGTTGCAGCCGCTCGTGGAGGTGGTGGCGGCGGCGAGAGACAACTCTAACTCGGGGGACTAGCCGGGAGAGAGGAAGGGGGATGGGTATCTTCTCGATTCTTACAAATATAATTGAGGTATCTTGCTGAAGTACGAGACGGTATGATCAAGGGACTCCTTGGTTTAGAACCATTGCGAGGCATTATCTACAAGAAGGTCGAACCTCCAGCTCATTAACTAGTGCGTCGGCTAGGGGGCGGCGGCGACGGCGATAGAGACGAGGGGAAACGCCTTGGGGACCGTCTAAAGATAACTCCCTCTCGGGTCCAGCGTGGATTCTGCGCATAGATGTAAGTCGGCGAAATTGTAGTGGATGTGTTGTCTACTGAGGTTGCGATAGCGGGAGCAGTAATTAAGCTCGGCAATAGGAAGATGTCAAGCAGGCATAGAAGAACGGAGGGCGTGGGCGAATACACGATTGTACGAGTTCCATACGGACGGAGATGAGCGGTGAGAGAGACCGATTACGGTTTAATCATTCATTGCAATTCCTAATTAAACACGTCCGTGACAGGATGTATTTCTCTAGCTATAGCAGTACGCATCGATCGTACCAAGATGACACGATCATTTGCTACGGCCAGGAGACCTGACAGCCTCAGTATCGGATGTAGCATCCTCTTGGCGAGGAGAAGATGTCTCTGAATGAGCAGGAGGCGGCGGTGGTGATTCTGCTTCTGTTGCTGCGGCTGCAGTAATTTCTCGTGGAGGAGGACGTAGTGGCGACGGCGATGGCAGCGGCGAAGGAGGGCGCCCCGAGGGGTCGTCGAAGGACAACTCCCCCTCGAGGAACGAGGCGGGAGGAGGCGAGGGGGGGCGGTTTCCCATTTCTCCCAGCGGAGGGCAAGGTGCATCCGCACCAGGGACGCCTGGGCCGGTGGAGGGACCCAGCCAGGCCCCAAGTTGGTTCGCTAGCTCCGTTATGGATGGAAGCTCTACGTCCGGCTGTAAATCATCGTCGGAATGTGGATCATTGTCAGAGGGCGGACTCTCATCAGAGGACGGGTTTTCCTCGGAGGAAGTGCTCTCATCGGTGGAAGGGCTTTCATCGGTGGAAGGACTCTTGCCGAAGGGAGTATTCTCCCCAGCAGGCATATCATCAGATCGACTCATTGTCATCGTGGAAGAAGAGACCAATACTGCTTGCAATGGGCCTGCGGTCAGCACACTGTACTTGCGTCAAGCCCGATAATCCACGTACATGAGTAGAAAGAGTGCGTTTTAGTTGAGATGCGAATGGGATCGCAGATGGTAACCAGCAGTTGCTTCTCGAGGGATAGGCGGAGCGCAGGTGGTAGCTCTGAGGATAGCTGCCGCTGAAAACAGTAACAGTATTGTGGGTGGAAAAATCTTAGAGGAGGTTGGTGAAGGAGAATAGAGTGACAGTTACTTACAGATGGCAGCTGGTTCCGCTTAAGGTAAACGGGTACCTTGCCACAATCACTCCTTAGTTGTGCACGCAGCAAAGCAAGCTCAGCTCACGTGCTTTCCTGGCTTTGCAAGCTGGGTAGAAATACGCCAGAGAAACCGAGTCATATCTGCATCTACGATGATGGCGTCGGACTTGAGATTGTGGGATTCCTCATCAACTGTCTTCAGATGGGACATCTGATAGTTTTGTCTTCGAAATGGGTTGCTTTTCTTGCTCGAAATCACAAGTTCTCTCCAAGAGTCTTACGCTCTATGTTAAAGCATTATGAATACTCGACAAGCTCCACCATTATAGGATTGTCCTTTGGCAATTGTTTTGCGTCACAAAGAGTGGAGCATACGCATTTCTCTTAGGTGCCGGATGGCTTGGGTGTGACCAGCCGCGATGAATTGTTTTGACGATAGTCTCCGACTTCTTAAATTTTCTTATAACAATAAATGTAATCTTTTAATTCTTAAATATTATAATTAATAATATATTAATTAATTCTTTTAGTAAGCTTAAAAACGCCTTTTAAGAATAGAATATTTATTTAATATTTTGCTTATAATTCATTAATACTTTTTTGCTCCCTTAATAAATATACTCTATCAGGCTCACGATACAGCATTGACCAAAACTTGCCACTGTAGTCTTCGATTAGTCCTCGCGCCAACATTGGCCGAGAACTTTTACTACCGTATTGGATACCATGTGGTCAGTACAGAAGCCATTATTGCCCTCGGTCTTGAAGATTTGCTGAAGCTGCAGATTTGTGGCTTTGGTCTATTCTTTTTCCTGCTGCGGATGACCAAACATTGCGGAAACTTCACTTTCGCGGCTTGGTTTTTCTTAGAACAAAGGCCCTATATGATTTGGCTCAGTCCTGGAGACGTCGGTGGGAAGGCATGGCCATCGATTTCGGCCCTATGCCAAGCATCAAATGTCTTCGAGCAACAAGTGAACCCTGCTTCTCTAGCCCTATCAACGACTCTCAGAGTATTGCCGCCGTTGTGCCCCCCGACTACGACGATCAAAGGTATCTGACAATGGGTTGTCTCGGTTATGATATGAGGTCAAGGATCAGTCATTATGTAGTCGCCCTCAAGACATCAACATCTAAGCAGTCAGTCGATTTCCCTTATTCCAGAGACACCCCAACATGATCTTACTATGGCCTCGTGGAATTCGTTTAGAGCCATCCAGGAAATCCTGATAGCATTCTCTGAAGACGTGAACATTGGCTCAAAAGTTGTCTCCAATTCTGCGACAAAGGGTGGCCGCAGAGGTAGATTTACAACAGGGTTGTAGTTGGTTGTGCTTAGTCAGATTGCGGCGCTAGTCCCAGCATGGACAACTCCGGCCAATCACACGCTGTGGGTAGACCCACTTCCACCCGGGTGGGGGAGGTACATCGCGACGGTAAATGTACATGGTATCAAATAATTCCGCTCACTTCAACAACAACCACAACAGCCGCCTCCGTGGTCTAGTGGTAAGATTCTCGCTTCGGGAGAGATCCCAATGGTTCCAAATCATCTGTGAGAGGCCCCGGGTTCGAATCCCGGCGGAGGCCTGTTTTTTTCTCGGTTTGAACGAGTTAAATGCGTTTGAAGTTAATGGGGTTATGTGGACAAGTAGTGTCCACGTTTCCCCGCCACCATTTTTGCGTGTGTGCCTTCCAAATTTTTACACCGTCTGAGAGGGCAGCATGTGAGCTTTCCGCAGATATCGCTTGAGTCCCGGTCATGGTTGTGTAGGTTGCGTGATGACAGTCTACGATCTGATGGTGATGCCATTCAACAAGGACATCGGGGTACAGTGACATGTTGGGAGTCCGGCGGTCCAGTACCGACACTCTGGTTCCCCCGCTTCCGGTTTGGTTCCCAAAACGGCAATTGTGAAGTGACTGCCAGCTGTTAAGGCAAGAGCAGTCTGCTCCTTCCCAGCTTGCGAGCGAGTGCTCTTAGTGCCATTGATCTTGGGTGCCACGTCAGTCTTGATAAGTGTCGTTGATCTGTACTTTCTGCACATTGCGAGAGTCGAATTTTTGGTCAATTATTTGGCTACTTTGCTGTGGCGTATTTCGCGTGACCAGTCAGTGCTCAGCACCCACTTCCAAAATCCCGTGATGTTTTTTTGGTGGTTTACAATTGAATCAGACGCGCCGCCCATGTGGATGTACGAAACCAATATTGACACGTGAAAAAAAGCCACGTAGTCCATCAACACGCGAGGACCCTATTACATTGATTTCACACAGGAGCCATCAACAAATTCATTCACGCGGCAGAAAGTTCGTTGTCGAAGGACTTTAGGGTAGGAGTGTTTGGTGAGGATGACAAGAGGTCTCTACGAGCACCCGGACCTCGGCCCGATGCATGAAACCAATTTTAGCCCCACTGACGTCGTGCCCTGAAATACCGGACACCGTCATCGGCCATGGTCGGCTTGCGCAAACTCGACCTGGTAACCTTTACGCGACTCTGGCTACAACCATACCATTTGAACCGACAACATCCTTGGAGGAGTGGGAGCGAGAATGCGCGGCGGCGCACGAAACCTGACCGTCTTGCGCCGGCGATGGGTCTGCACGCCGACCTATCGCTGGGAGTGCTCCAGTAGGCATTTCCAAACAGGCTCGGCTCGAGGCTTCACCTCGACGCGGTGGCAAGCCCCTGGCTCTGGCCAAAGAAGATTGGGAACCGTGAACCTCACGCGCAACGGTGCAGCAAGATCGTTAGCTACAGCGACAAATTTGGGCCCTCTTGCGGAATACGACAGGAGGGTAGATGAAGGAATCCTGCGGAATGATCCGCACCAGCGTGGTAAGACCATTGTCATTTCGTATTGTCGAGGTGCTCATGGCCTGCGTCTAGGAATCATCGAGAGTTTGCAGCATCTCCACAACGAGTTACTTCGCTATGATGCGCCTCCAGTGGTCCGCCCGAGCCTCGACCTTCTCAAGCCCGCCAAGAAGTCAATGTTATCGTCCTTTTTCGGCGGAGCAAATCGATCCAAGACTGCCGTTGGCCAAATACCCGCGAATTTACCCCGAGGACTATATCTGTATGGTGACGTGGGCAGCGGAAAGACAATGTTGATGAACTTGTTCTACGACACCCTGCCCAACAACGTGAGAAGCAAGACGAGGATTCATTTTCACAATTTCATGCAAGATGTGCACAAGAGACTACATAAGATGAAAATGGAGCATGGTAGCGACATAGATGCGGTGCCATTTGTAGCAGCAGACATTGCCGAACAGGGAAACGTGCTGTGCTTTGATGAGTTTCAGTGCACCGATGTGGCGGACGCCATGATCTTGCGACGGCAAGTTCCCATGACTAATCTTCAAGCGGCTGCTAATCGTTTGCAGGTTACTAGAGTCTCTAATGTCGCACGGCATTGTGATGGTGACAACATCGAATCGACAGCCAGATGACCTTTACAAAAATGGCATTCAACGAGATTCGTTTATCCCCGCCATTACATTATTAAAGACACGACTTCATGTGATCAACCTGGATTCGCCCACGGACTACCGAAAGATACCTAGACCTCCGTCGGGCGTGTATCATACCCCTCTAGATGACCACGCGAACTCACATGCTGAGAAATGGTTCCGCTTCCTTGGCGACTCGGAGCACTTCAACCCGCATCCAGAAGTACAAAAGGTCTGGGGCCGTGAGATTCACGTGCCGCGAGTCAGTGGTAGATGTGCCTGGTTCACTTTCGACGAATTGATAGGCAAGCCAAAGTCAGCCGCAGATTACCTGGAACTCGTCCGTTGCTACGACGCCTTCATCGTGACCGACATACCGGGCATGACTATTCGCGAGCGCGACCTTGCAAGACGATTCATCACATTCATCGATGCGGTGTACGAGGGTAACGCGAAATTGGTTCTGACGACCGAGAAGCCCTTGACGGAGCTTTTCGTATCCCGTGACGAGATCGCCGAGAGTCTTCTTAAGCAGGACGAGAAAGAAGCTGGCACTTCAGAGGTACAAGACGTGATGGAAGATTTGGAACAGAATGTGGAGCGGTTGAAGAAGTCCAGCCTTTTCGCCGGCGAAGAGGAGGCCTTTGCGTTTGCCAGAGCATTGAGTCGGTTAAGCCACATGGAGAGCAAGGAATGGGTAGAGAGGGGAATGGGCTTGGAAGGCCAGGGCGGCAAGGAGGACCGGGACAGTTGGGCAAAGGCCAGGAGCCGACAGATGGAAGATTCGATGTGATTTACGAGCGGCATCTACTGGAGTTTGTCGTACATTGCTTGGGCGGTGTTGAGGGAAGTGGGTTTGGCATCGTTGAGCAACTGCATTATGCATTGCATGTTGTACATTTGATTTCTAGAATTGTGCATGATGGAAGAAAGCAGGTGTTTCTTGGAAGAACTTGTTTTATTACTCAATCTACAGCATCTTCGATTATAATTTGGTCATGTCGCGAGTGTCTGCTGTTAAGCGACAGCCTATTCGCTCTGATCACCGGTGGGTTCAAAATCTGTAACTCTGCAGCGCCCCCCCGCCTTTTGCCCCTCGACGTGTCGCCTGCGAAAGACGCGGCACCATTTTGGCGGTCTTGACAGTGCCTTGTCGACTTGCAGTGGATGAAGTTTCGTAGAGTACGAGTGCATCAAGGTTTAAGATTTTTTTTTTTTTACTGATTAGTGTTGAAACGTACCACGCGTATTTTGAGGTTCTCCTAAAAAACCATGAAACCTGGAATATACTACACGACCAGTGATGCAGCACTTTGTGCGATCTCTTCAGCAGGTGGCAAGGAGTGGAGAGCTGCCGTCACTGTTTGCATGAGCTTGAAGCTTGAGCTGGCGGCAGCCAGTCGGGTGCCTTCCTTGGCATCCACTCGGCCAGCCAGGAAGCAGTGGCAGCTGCCCCAGATCGCTGTCCTTCCCAAACCTTGACTAAAGCCCCAACAGCTCCGCCCGCAACCTCATCTCTTCTCTCCCCTGCACATTGACCTTCATGCTCGGATGCCGGCAAGACCTTTCCTTGCTTTTTTCTCGATGCGCGAGGTAGTCTTCATGCATCATGTCGAATCCGGTAAGCATCTGCCCTTCCAAATCTTGTCACCTACACTCACCGTTGCTGACTTCTTGTTTGCAGAGCGTGTTCCCGTGGGAATGTCGGGATAAAGAGGACCAGGCCAAGGCATTCCACACGCACCCTGTTCGACGCGCAAATCGGTCTCTAGCAGAGGAAAATCAGAGGTTGAAGCGGCTCCTGCGCGAGAACGGCATTTCCTGGTCACCCATTGCACGTGCCCACCTGAACGCCAACACCTGCTCCAGTGCCAGAGGCAAGGCTGGGCCATCCACAAGATCGGCCGTGGCCAACCTTCATCGACCATACCTGCCCGTGGAGGTCATACTGCGGATCCTGAAATTCGCCTTGACGAGTTCCGAACCCATCATTGACCCTCTTTGGCCACTTATCAATGAGAATTTGACCGAAAGAGAAAAATCCCGTGGCAACCAAGTGGCCATCCATTTCCTCGTGACCTGCAAAGCGATGCACCTCGAGGGGACCAAAATCTTTTGGCAGTCCAACAGCTTCATCTTCACCTCTCCGCAAGTCCTGCAAAACTTCTCAGAATTAGGACCCGAATTTCGGGACAAGGTCACTCACATCAGCCTCCGCGTCATTGCGCGCTATTACGATGATCAGCACCGGAAACACAAGTTGGAGCGCAGTTATCACACCCAGCTCAAGAAGGACCAACCACTGAAAGTCTCGCGACGACCGAAAGAATCTGCTCTTACTCGTGGCGGCTTCAGGTGCTACACCTGGAACCAGATTGCCGACTTTCTCATAGCCTTGCGTGCGCCACATGACCCAACCTTCAAGAACCGAACACAGCCGAGGCCGAGGCTGTTGCCGTCCCTGACTTCCTTACGCCTCGATCTAGTCAACTTCGCGGATGGCTTGTTGCCATTCCCTGGGTCAGAGCTCCACGACCTAGCGTCTCACGAACTCGGATGCACGTTCAATGAGCTGCAAGTGACAGGCATGCCTGATGACGACGCAGGCATCAGAGCCACTGCTGAGCTCAGTGGCCTGCTCAAAGACGAAGGCCTCTACCTCAGCGGCCCACCTGCCTTTCTAGCTCAGAGCAAGCATCTGCAACCTCTTGGAGGCTGTTCGTGGTTTCCCAGAGTTGTACGAGCGTGGGTACTTGATGACGAGGACCTCGATATGGATGAAGACGATGAACACGAACATCATTCTTTTGGGCGGCACCCCAAGCTGGGTGCCCTTCCTCCTGCACCGGCTGAGGAAGGCCATCCTCTATCTGGCCTCAATGAAGATCTGGTTATCTGGAAGAAGATCCCCAGAACACGCGATGCACTGCATCGTAACTGGGCACTGTTTTCTCGTGCTACCGGCCACGAGATCGAGGATTGGGATTCTTATTGTAGCGATGATGAGATCTGCTCCTGCTGTGGCGACTTCCACCCCGAGATGGAGTTCTTGGAGTTCCTCGAAAGTCAACTCTTCTAAGTTAGAAGACAGGGAGGGTAGGGTTGTGTGTACTGATTTCGCTTCTTACGGTTCATGTACGATAACAGGAGAGACTTTGCTACGGGATGAAGAGGGCGTCAATGGATGAACGATGGATGATCATGATGCTTATGTAGTCAACTGCCAATGCTTAATGAAGATATTTAACAAGTATTCATACCTCTCTCTGTCTTATTCTGCTCGATACGGGAACATGGTGGATGAGGACGACAGACTGAGACGAAACATGATCATGATGATCATGTAACGAGATGACAGTGGCTGACAAGGCTTCATCCGAAGAACTCTCGGATTTTATCCTGGTTCTTGGCCTGGGTATTCAGCTGTTGTCGCTTTTTTTGCAGCTTGAATCACGGCTTGTGCGTCTGCAAATCCCACGGTTGGATGGCCGCCTGACAGTTTGGTCACCTAAAAAGGCAAAGAGGGAAATGGCGCCGCCTATGCAGAAATAATCGAGCATTAAATTTATGAAGGTATTCCAATCATTAGGGCCCCAGTCCGGCCCTTCCATAACAACCCTGTGTAAGATTCAACCCCAAACATCAATTGAGAAATGTCAGACCCTCTATGCCAGGAAGAAGGCAAGGGTAGCGGCGCTCATCAAGCCTGCTATAGGGACGCGAATGGTGCCGGCAATGCCCTCGTCGTTGCCGTTGTTATCGCTGTTGCTATCATTGTTGTCGTTGCTGTCGTCGTTTCCATCGTTGCCATCGTCAGCCTCGTCGGCGTCCGCCAATACACCACCGTAGGTGTCGCGGCCAGGGGTCACGGCCCGACTGAGCTCAGAAGCTCGGTCGCGGTAATCTGTCAGGTTGCGGTCGCTGCTCTGGTTGACGATGCCAACCATGCCCTTGGAGCACTCGTCGCCTTGAGAGGAATAGAAAACGACCGGCTCGGTGTCGTTGATGGTCACGCGGAATACGCGATCCTGCCATGCCGGTCAGAGAACAGTTATGTCCAGGGATTGAAGAGAATACTCACGGCCTTGTCATCGTCGGTGCTGATGAAGCCCGAGTAGAAGCCGGTGCCGAGCTCGAGAGGGGAGCAAGGATAGCGATAGTCACCAGCGACGACGCTGTGGTTCCGGGGCTCGAAATGGAACTCGAGAACATCGCCTTCTCTGGCGTCGACGGTATCGGGATCGAATTTGTTGTCGCTGGTGGCGGTAACCCTGATAGTCTCGGCGTTGGCCAGGCAGGCCAAAGCTGCAGCAGCAAAGAAGCTCCTGAGAGTAGGCATGCTTTCAATGTGTGTGGGGAGGTGATGCAAAAGCTAAAAAAGCTTGGAGCAGACGTAGGTGCGAAGAGAAGAGAGTGTTTTCAGAGAGAGTCAGCGATGTTCAAGTAGAAGAAGCCCAGGAGCAAGGTCTTCTGAACATTTATTCAGACATATGGGTCATTCCTTGAAAGGATTGATGGACCCAACCGAATAAACGTTATGACGTGGTGAAACACGAGATGGACAAAGCTGGACTGACGTTTCTAGCACTGAACAGAGCTCCATGGCTGGAGCCACAGGGCGAAGCGGCATGGGTCGAATCCACTCGGGAGCAACCATACGAGCGGCCGGGCTGCAGGGACAGGGGGCGGCACTTGGCCGCAAGGATCGCCAATGCCAGCCTCCCCACTTAGGCACATCTTGGCCGGACAACCAGAGACCACTTCTCCATATTTAGAGCGTCCGATTGCTCAGGAGCCTGAGCGAACCCTCGGTTGTCCAACTTGTCCAAGACAAAGATGGAACCAGACGCATGGAAAAAGCAAGCTTGCCTAGCAAAGCCGTCGCTGATTTGCGGGGAGCACCGCAAAGTGGGGAGAGACATGGGAAGATAAATCAAGCGTCCCATCTTGTTCCCTGCACAGTGGACGTTTCTCGCCATGGGCTGCCCTTCCAAGCGGAAGAAGGACAAGAATCCAAGGATCGAAAAAGGTCAGGGCAGCTAACTCATGGTTTCTGCACAGCAGCAACCGCACATCCTCAGACAACATTGGCAGCATAGAAAAACTCACAAGGCATCCATGCCCCTTGCCGCCCGTAAGACAAAGCATGGCATCCGAAACAATCTCTCAGCCATGTGCATGTCTCGGCCTTTGCGCGGATCTCCTCTCATTGCAACGACTAAGACCTCCGTTTTGTCGCTCGAAAGGCTTGAGTTATAGCAGTCGATGCCTCACGGGATTTAGGTAATTCATTACGAATCGGCCCGGACTCACAAGAACACGGGCTCTGGGCGTTTCAATGTAATCCAAGGTATGCCATGCTTTCAAGCCCAGCTTCCGGAGTCACAAAAAGCATCCAGAAAGATAATAGAAACACGAGTCCAGACGTCAGAAAAGGTATTGTATAGTAAGGAAAACGATTCTGTGAGGGCCTAGAGACTCATACCTACATGCTTCTGGGCATTGAAAGGAAAACTAGGGGGTGCAAAGATAACCAACCATACTATAAGAACAGCGTTCTCATCACCAGCAAACGCAAGAACCCAAGGAGCTTTCATTCCGCCACGCTTGTTGTACATGGCCAAGAGGATCGTCCAAGTTGCAGAAAGTCATCCACAAGGAACCGGTTGAGGGCTTCGATACTCTGAATAAGCTGGCTCATTACTCACGAGGAGAACTGACAAGGCTCTTTGCACAGAAATGACGAGCCGGTTTGCACCGGCTCAAATGAACCGTCAACCATCTTGGACTGAAGTGGATTCAAGATCGAAGATTTCCAGCTGCAAGATGCAGTCACCCGATTCAGACCTTGGGGATCGACATTGCTAGAAGGAAAGGAATAACATTCTAGAACAACCATGCTCTCTTATCAGCAGACTGGTCATGGCCACTCGGCCTGGAAGCCTGTGAGCCTGAGTAGTGAGCACAAGGTCCTCATGACAGAAAGCGTGGAAGTTGTGGAGATTCGAGTCAAGCCATCATTCGTAATAAATCTACCAAGTCGAGCTTCCCAAGCTCACCCGGGGGCGGAAGCTGATTTCCTGATTTCCTGGTCCATCCATGGCCACTACTTCGAACAGAGGTAGACCAAAATCCCTGAATCATGGCACAGGTGGTGGTGGGCAGCGCAAACGCCACGACCACGGGCTAGCAGCCAATCACCGACCTCGGGTGCTTCTAGGGTCTTTCTAGAGCGCTGCTTGTAGTGCTTAAAGTGAAAACGCATCGTGGAAGCATTTTGGGTTCAGTAGCGACGAAGAAAAAGAAGGCGAGATGAACACGGAGAGCGTGGCGCTGTGCGCGCGCGCACATCAAAGCTACTACGCCCTACGGTCGATGGAACTTGATCGAAAGCTTGGCCCTGCTTTACGCCCGCCATGGAGCCACCTCACGCACGTCAAGCGCGAGAATTACAGAACGAGCGACGAGGAAGAGGGTGGGTATCTACCCGTGGTACGCATGGCATAGGATCTGCGATGCAAACGTCGAGAGATCATTCCCTGATTCAAAAAAAAAAGAGGAATGCTGCAACGGCGCGCGCTGGCGAGTAATGCGGGCACCGGCCAGCCGTTGAACGGCTCGGGATTTTCTCGGCTTCAGCAGGCGCCTCAGCAAGGGCTTTCGAAAGGGGGAAGCTGCGGCGAAGATTCCCCGTTTGCAGCCACGCCTTCTAAACTTCGTCCTTGCAAGGGACGCCTGTCTGCCTCAACCTTATCTCGCTCAACGCTGGATTGCAAACTCGTCTTCTTTCTTGACGCCTTCATGTCCACTTGAACAGACCCAAGCAGCATGTGCGTCATGGCTGAAGGATAGCACGGGCGGATGGGGTGTGGTCCATACTCTCGGGATCACATTATCGCCCGAACCGAAGCGTGCGCAGGTCGCACAGCACGGCCTACCTTAACCTACCTTACCTTGACCTAGTCACAACCACCTCCATCGCTGCCACTACTGTGCCGCGGAGTTGCGGGGAGTTACGGCAAGGTTGGGTCAGAAGCGCCACGTAACGCTGTGATTGCGCATGGGTGGAACCCTCCCCAGTACATAGAGGTACTGTGCTGGCGGCCCGGCATGTTGTGCGGTGCGAGAGTTTGTAGAGCCGGCTTCTAGAAGAAGCTTGTCGTGCATTGACCGAGGATCTCTGTCGGCGCAGATGCCAATCCCCTTCCACTCGACGGCCGAGTGCCGGCCCCACGCCAATTTCAGCAGAAGCAACCAAAGACGACGCACCCGGCCATCCTGGCCAGCCTGAGAACCACACAGTACGCTGGAACGGCCAATTTCTGTCGCAGGTCGTCGCAATTTCTCGACCGAGCGCAGTGGCTGGCATTCCCGTGCCATGGCTCGGCGCACAGGCTTTCATAAGATGAGGCTGGCGCGCCTGACCTGGCACCCGAATCCTCGGTAACCGTGGCGAAACCATGCTGAAGCCACGCGGTGAGGCAAGGGCCTCCGAAACGAGTGCAGTTTTTTACGTACTGTGACGGCACTTTGACCGACCGGGAACCCGGTTCGAAAGAGCAAGGACGTCGATCCAAACGCGAAACTAATGGAAACTTTGAACAGAGGAGGAACCGTTAGGTTGCTGCTGTGCGGCACGTCGTGCTGCAAGCCCCGCCCACCCCTCTCAAGCCTCTGGGCCTTCTCATTCGCTACCAACGGTTGCAAAGCCGCAAGGGTTGACGACAATGATGATGATGTCGTTCCGTGCCGTCAATCTCCTCCATGCCGCCAGGGGGTGTCCCGCCCTCCCAACGCAAGATGCTTCAAGGCTCTCTGCAAAACGTTCGTCTCGAGACATGTCCCCTTGCGCCACATGCAGACGCGCGGGACCTGTTCGTCTCAACCAAGTGTTATGAAGGGCGGGGAACTCGACTTAGCTGCTTATAACCTTTTAAGTGATTATTGAACGGGGAGATCGACGCGTCCCTCTGATTCCAAAAGTCTCTCAGCCGTCTGCAGCACAGTTTCTCTCGCCATCCCCTCTTCTCGAAAGTGTCAATGTCATATCCAGGCAGCTTCGTCGTGCCAGCCATGGCCCAGCCCACCCAGTCCTTCCGTGCTAGGTTATCGCTGCACCACCTTCAGATGAATTGGCAAGGGAATGGACTGAATGGCAGTGATCCGAGCGACCCCTAAAACTGCCCCCGCATTTCCCATCTGCAAGTAGATGGCATTCAGGACTGGTGGCTGCGCGCCGGCGTCAGGGCACTAGCTGGGTCAGGGGCTAAGCACTCCTCACACCATCTTCGTGCCTGCTAGTGGTGTCTCAACATGGCACCGGCGTAACGACCAGTCCCTCCTCCGTAGGAGGCGTCGATCATTCTATATGGCCCTACTTGGAGCTACGAGGCACTTACTGGCCTTATCCAACCTGGGTCACCGGCATCCTCCCGAAAGAAATGAAGGCAGCTTGACTCAGCCATTCTTTATCGACTCCCAGGCTTCTCCAATTCCCAGCTACTAGGGGACATGATCTGGACGCTTGGTCTTCCCCCCTACAAACGATTTCTCCATCAAATGTCCTGACAAGTCGATCTTCCTGGCAAATGTTGGAACGCGAGTCAAGGTCACCTTTATCATTATCCTAGTATCCAGTATCCAGTATTCATTTGCCTCATCTCCCATCCTCGACAACCTTTCCCGCACTGCTCAGTGTTCTACTTTTTCACTTGGCAGCAGTTTTCAATCACTCTGGAGAGAATAGCAACTCTGGTTCAACCACATATGCTTCCAAGACGATTTCTCTCCAACCGTTGGGGACAAGCGGCTTAAATGTCGACCAATGCAGTAAGTAAAATCCTATTCTCTGTCCCTAATACATGCTGTGAGACTGCCCTTTGACACTGCCTTTGTTGCGACCTTTAGCACAAGGCCAATCTTGCTCGCATTCGCGATAATCAGAGAAGGTCCAGAGCACGGAGAAGAGAATACGTGCATGAGCTTGAACAGCGACTACGATCATGCGAGCTTCAGGGTGTCGAGGCATCCGCGGAGGTGCAGGCCGCGGCTAGGAAGGTAGCAGACGAGAACCGGCGGCTGCGCTCCTTGCTCAATAAGCATGGCGTAGGTGATGATTTGATCACTCAATACTTACACGCCGGCACCGTGTTGACACCTAACTACCCGGCTAATCCGATGCTACCGGGGGTAGGACTCGGAACGGCTGTGCAGTCCCTGCAGAATGTCATCGTCCCTCGGCGCCCATCGTGCCTGGACACCAACGTCGTCTACTCCGTACCAAGAAAGACCAGTGGGGAGGACTCGGCAGTCGGCGTAGCCACACCTAGTTCGTCCACTTCATGGGAGCCCGCGCAGCTCGGAACACCAGTGTCGCAAAGCCACACTCCGCAACCATGCAACATACCGCCGACCCCAGTCAGTCTATCGACTCCCCAGCAGCACCACCTTCACATTTACACAGAGAACTCCACGCCAAGGTCGCAGCCAATGACTAGCCAGCAAGCTGTCATCTCCCCGGAGGATGGTTATCAACACAACTACACGGTCCAATCCGTATTATTCAACCATCAAGCCATGGCCTACGGCTTGCCACTTAGCTACCAGCCCAACCCAGATCTCCAATATCAGAATCAACCGAATAATTCTTGAACCGCCTCCGACGAGTCCATGAATCGAAAGAACGGACATGGACACTATTCCAACCTCCCAATCACATGTGGACATACGTGGAAATAGAGGAAGAGTGCCTAATCTGTGCACTTCCTAATGAACGACACGCCATACGGCACTTCAAACCAATCGACGGCGACAGGCGCGCCGGCGACTCAAGAAATCCCTTTTCATTTGACAGTGAACACAAAAACTTCTTTTGTCGTTGTGGAGTCGGGCAAAAGAAAGGCTGGCCAGGAGTTGCATGGGATTCTCATAATAGTTGTCATGAATTCGGCGCCGAATTGACTTGATGGATGTCGGCTTCAGCGAGCCGTTTCAACGAAAGGATACCCTATTCACGACACAACGAGCCTCACTACTGGCCCAAGGGACCTTGGGCTAGGCTTATCACCTACCTGTGATGGAAATTGATGCTTGCAGGAGTAGCCTCAAAAGTCGAACCGGGAGCGATCAGAGTGAAAAAAGAATCCGCATTCAAGGACGAGCGCGCGGGCTCTGGATGCGACCTGCTATTCCTTTAAAAGCGAGGGTGGCTGACTATGGACATGATTGCCGGAATGGAGGACGGAATTGACGAACAGCTATCATGCCGTCACCTAGGACGTGGACTTTCAGGCGAATGGGACTTGTTGTGTTTTATAGACTATGGGTTCCTAGAGCTCGCAGAATGATACCAAATGGAATGTGAAGTTTTTGTTCTACAGCGCGGGCATATGTTCCTGTGCACACGTAGCGAATATCTGTCGGTCATTAGCAAGGTTCAGCAATATGAAGTCCAATTCCGTGCTGTAAAAACCTGTGAAGCTATGCACGCCGATCATGGTTCCGTAAGAAGGCTGAGCTTCAGTTCTTTTCCTATGAAACAGTCACGATTGACTGCATTTTCACCAATCAAGTCGGACATCCCATGCCAGAAGAAAATTATGAATGAGATGTTGATCCAGTCATTCGAATAAAGAGCAGAAATGAGAGCCTGGTAAATCTCACACAAGCATTATTATTTTATGCAAGCTTTAGATGTAAGTTCTGATGAGAAGATGTTTTTATACATGGTGTTGCAGGACCTCGTGCTTACGGTGCTGAAACAAGCCTTCATTGGTCGATCTGTGATTTGGTACATTTCTCCGATTTCGACAGCTGCAGGAGCATTGATTCATCGAATTGTGGACAGACTGCGCGCGCAAGGTTCAGTTCAGTTCAGTTGCTGGAGGCGAGTGGATGTTGCACCCTCGAGATTGACGTCATGATGTGCTGCCCATTTGCGCTCCAAACCCTCTGGGACGCGGAACGGGTACCGGCTACCTCAGATGGAGCTTGATCTATGATGAAATGGCAGCCACGAGCTTATGAGGTAATGGGCAGCGAAAGTTAAGGTACTTGCTAAGCAGGACCAGCTCCTTGTTGCGACACTTTGCTTTTGCCTTATATAAAGGAGGACCTGGCAAATCGTCGATGCTTCACCATACATCCACCATACACACACACACACACACA
>PXOD01001070.1:0-23280 GCA_003012165.1 Paramyrothecium roridum
CCCCCCGTGTCGTCTATCTCATTCCCGATAATCCTTTGCTCCGGCTCTCTCGCGCAGATTGTCGTGAGTGAAGGACACTTGCTCTTTCACCTTCTGCTATGCCGTGAGTGCCCGCGCCTGCGCTATTCCGCCTCTAAGCTGTTCTGGGATCCAGTATACTCACTTCCGGTACAGACTCAGACAACGACCCGCCAAAGTTATCGCCCAGCAACCGGGCGCATCCTCTCAAAGTACATATTACAGTGAGGAGGAGTCTTCGCGACTTTCCAGCTACAGCGAGGAGTGGGACGAACGACTCGACGACGACGACGACGACGAAGAGGAAGACGACGACGAAGACGACGACGAAGTTGATCCTTCAGATTCCGCTTCCGCAATTCACGAAAGGCCGGTCGGGCGCACGCACGCCATTCCTCCGCACGTGAACCACAGACATCATCGCGTACCCCACCAGCAAGCACAGTATCAACAGGCGGTGCAAGGTCACGCGCCTACGCTACCATCCACCGTGGACAACCCCGAGGAATTCGGCCACTTCGGCCGCGGGTACCAAGCCCACGCTGGCGCTCACCCTGGCTACCACCCTAGTCGAGGAGGACACGGACATGGCCCAGCCTATCACCAAAACCATCCTCATGCCTATATGGCTGGTGGTTACCCTGGGCAAAACCAGATGGTCCCCTATGGATATGGCGGAAATCCCTTTAGCCCCATGAGCAATGGGTCTAGCGGCACTAGCTATTTTGGCGGTGAAGGGCGTGGCATGTATGATATGATGCCGTACCACCAGCAGGGCTTCTATGGTGGCCCTGCTTACAATATGGGCGGTCATATGCAGCCATACATCACCCCGCCTCCTCCACCGCCTACTGAACCACCGGCTAAGCCAGCGACGCCTGCTCCGAAGGAGCCTCCTCCTCCGGATCCGGAGAAGTTACGACTCGAGGCCGAGCTAGCTGCTTTCAAAGCAAAGCAAGAGGAAGCTAAAGCTGCCGCATTGCAGGCGGAACGGGAAGCTCAAATACGGAAGGATGCTGAAGACGCTTTCCAGAGAAGGATGGAAGACTTGAGGCGAGCTCAGGAAGAGGCCAAGATTGAGATCGAGAAAGCCAAGGCTGAAGCTGAACGTGCCGCTCGAGAAAGGATTGAAGCCGAACGCAAGGCGGAGGAAGAACGGGCTAGACAGCACGCAGAAGCTATGCAACGAGCTGAAGAGAAAGCCAGGATGAAATTTGAGGCCGATCTCAAGGAAGCCGAGGAAAGACGAAAGAGGGAGGAAGAAGCCCGGGCAAGAGCTGAGGAGGCGGCACGACTACGACTCGAGGAGGCTTATAGAAAGGAAGCAGAAGCAAAGGCCGAAGCTGAGCGCAAGGCAGCCGAGGAGGCGGAAAGGCTCAAGATCCAACTTGAGATGGCCATTCGAAAGGAGGCTGAGGCCAAGGCTGAGGCTGCCAAGAAAGCAGCCGAGGAAGCTGAAAAATTGAAGCAGATTGCTGAAGATGCGAAGAAGCAAGCTGAGGCCGATGCACTTGCCAAGGTGGAAGCGGACAAGAAGGCCGCCGCCGCCGCCGCCGAGGCAGAGGCGAAAGCCAAGGCGGATGCCGATGAATTGAAAAAGAAGATCGAAGATGAGGCGCGAGAGAAGTACGATCAAGACAAGAAGAAGGCTGAGAAAGCGCCCATAAAGTTTAAGGACGCCGTGGGCCGCAAGTTTAGCTTTCCCTTTCACTTGTGCGCCACGTGGCAGGTATGTCATAGCTTGACTCTATTTTAGAACCTTGAGAATTGTGGCTAAAGCTAACTGCTTCACCAGGGCATGGAAGAGCTTATCAAACAGGCTTTCCTGCAGGTGGATGTCCTGGGTCCTCATGTCCAAGAGGGCCATTATGATTTGATCGGTCCAAACGGAGAAATTATCCTTCCCTCTGTGTGGGAGAAGGTTGTCGAACCTGACTGGCAAATCACCATGACGATGTGGCCCATGGAGAAGACACCTCCAATTGCAGGTCGGCCCCCACCAGGCGCTCGCCATGGGCATGGACACGGACATGGCCCGATGCCGCCGCCTTTTGCTCGTCCGGGTCAGCGACCTGGGCCTGGCATGATGGGAGGTGTCCCGCCACCACCAGACTGGCCAGGCCGACCAGGAGTAAAGCCTGGCGGCGCGCCGAACGTCGTGACTGTCACCAAGCCAAGCAAGAGTAGCAGCAAGAAGAAGCCGACAATGCTCGACTTCCTTTCTGGCAAGCCAACCAAGAAGAAGTAAGCCTTTCCAGCCTTAATTCATAATTGCTTTTGCAACGGGCCTACTAACCATGTCTGATTAGGTCGGGTAAGAAGTGAGCGAGCTTCCATTTCATCGCTGTTTCCTTTTATGAGCAATACCCTTACGCGAAGATTTCATACTTGATACCTTACAACTGTCTGGCGAATGGCATAAACTGCTTTGCCGAACGAACTCCTCTCAATTTGTCATTTTATCGATTAGCTGGGTTTACCGAAAATTTTCGATTTGTTTCTGCATTTTCACTTTTTAGTTGTTCCTTGTTTTCATCTTGCGCTTCCGAGCATGTATTTGGATTCGTTCTCTTGGAGTAATGTGGCATTGGACAATTGGATGAAGCGGTGCTTTTCTGTACTTGGATGTGCCACCACGGTACTCTTAGGAGCTGAGGCTTATGAAGCGGGTTGGCGCAGGCGTATGGATCCTTCTACGGAAAACTTGGTGCCAGCTCGGCGTACGGCGCGGCTGCCGTTGTTGAGGCCGCGGAATCACCTGGGAACAGAATGGGTGGGGTTGGCGGAATGAATTCAACTTTTATATACCATTCTCTGGCGGTCTATCTGTAGCTAAACAAGGCACCTCCCAACGCCGTTCTAGATGCACATAAAGTAGTTATGAGAGGGGTATCAACAATGAGATTTCACTTCTCCTTACAGCCGCCTTTCTCCTGCGCCTAATCTCTCCCGTGCCCGTTGTTCGAATGCTTCGACCATTATCCCAGCAACCTTGTCGGATACAGCGGCACTAACGGCTGCGTAGAGCGGGTTGACAAACTGGTATTTGATACTGAGGCGCACCTCGGTTGATGGAGCTGGCTGATTGGCGAGGGGCCGAAGAGACCATCGGGTCACCAAGCTCTTGAATACAGAGGCAGGGCCGCCGGGACCGCCGGACTGGGCATCACCACTGACGGCCTCGACGAAAGCGCCCGGCTCGCAGTGCAGCCTGCTGGTGAAAGTCTCGTTGAAGCCGCCCCAGCCTACGTGCAGGTCGGCGAGTGCGGGCCAGCGACGGCCGTTGGCATCGGGTGCAGACCACTGCGTGACGCGCGAGATGGCACAGTAGGGGACAAACTGCGAGTAAGAGTCGACGTCGGCGATGAGCTCGTACAGCGGATCGGAGGCGTAGGGCAGCACGCGGGTCGCGTGGAGGTCCTGCGTGTCGCTGCCGGGGAAGGTAATGAAGGGACGGCTGGCGATGGCGCTGCGACGGAGGAGGTTTGCAGAGAGAGGTTGCGCTCGTAGCGGGACTCGGAGGGCGGTACGTAGAGCCATGGTGAGCAATGTTTGGATGGGAGCGCAGTCGGACGTGGTTTATGCGTGTGAGAGAGTCATGCCAGGGTTCCGACAACTAGGCTTCCCTGAATCCTCCTATCCCAAACGCAAGTTGGCGCGCGCAACAGGGCCGCAGCCTTTTTTTTCCCCTGCTGTTGCGGCGGTGGATAATGACGAAGTCCCGGCGCAGACATTGACGGAGCAGCTCGGGCCGTTTAGCTCCCGGGGACGTGGTTAAGCACCACTCTATTCCGTCATTCGTTAGCGGGAGGTGCTGGGAGCTGACGGCCAAACCACCCAACACCCACCCACCAACCACAACCACCACCACTACCACCACAACCGCATTGAGCTGCTTAGCCTCGTACAGCTGCCCGAAACCCATACCTCCCACCTCTTTCCCGACGGCACAACGGTCTCGAGGCTTCCGCCAGACCAAAGACCACGAACGCCGGAAGCTGAACCCTCAGCATGAGTCGACCGACTTCCTCGCAGCGAACCCCTCAATCATCGTAACCACGCGACGCTCGGAAAGCCGCAGACACTGTAAAGCGCCAGCCCCGCGTGGGGCACTGTGCCCGGCATCATGTGCGTAGCAACCCCACGAGGCCAGAGTGCTGCCACAAAGCTATCGCAGAGCCTTGCGCTGACTTTTTTCCTTCTGTTTCTTCCACGCCGACAGGTTCGAGAAGTCGCTGTACGACCTCATCCGAGGCCTTCGCAACCACAAGGGCAACGAGAAGGAGTACATCCAGAAGAGCTTGAAAGAATGCCGCGCCGAGATTCGAGGCCAGGACATGGGTGGGTTGACGATGTGCTCCTTATACCGCCGACGCGCGTATGCGATACAAAATCCACTGACGTTGCCTCGTCGCAGACCTCAAGGCCACGGCCTTGTTGAAGCTCGTGTACCTGGAGATGGTCGGCCATGACATGTCGTGGGCCTCCTTCCACGTCCTCGAGGTC
Source organism: Paramyrothecium roridum (assembly GCA_003012165.1). Classification (NCBI taxonomy): domain Eukaryota; kingdom Fungi; phylum Ascomycota; class Sordariomycetes; order Hypocreales; family Stachybotryaceae; genus Paramyrothecium; species Paramyrothecium roridum. The sequence continues at coordinate 4,525 of PXOD01001070.1, forward strand.
ATGTCGTCGCCTAAGTACCACCAGAAGCGTGTGGGTTATCTTGCTGCGGTTCAAAGCTTTCGTCCCGACACAGAAGTTCTCATGTTGGCGACAAATTTGTTGAAGAAGGTATGCTGGCCATTCGCTTCCCCATGCGGGAGACTATTGCCTAACCCGCTTGTCAGGACTTGGCCTCGACCACACCGACCGTTATCTCGCTCCCCATAGCCACCCTTCCGCATGTCATCACACCTTCCCTGGCGCTCTCGACCCTCGCCGATCTGTTACCACGAATGAGCCACAGCCATGCAAACATCCGAAAGAAGACACTGGTCACTCTATACCGACTTGCGCTCGTCTATCCTGAGGCGCTCCGCGCAGCATGGCCTAAGATCAAGGAGCGCTTGATGGACCCTAACGAGGACCCGAGCGTCACGGCTGCAATCATCAATGTGGTTTGCGAACTAGGCTGGCGGAGACCGCACGACTTTCTACCACTCGCTCCTCGGTTCTTTGAACTTCTGGTTGATGGCGGCAATAATTGGATGGCCATCAAGTTAATCAAACTGGTATGTTAGACTAGAGCAACGTACTCTCGAAGTAATTTCTGACTTTTGACAGTTCGCAACATTGACTCCACTGGAACCACGTTTGGTCAAGAAGTTGCTGCCTCCTTTAACCAACATAATACGGACAACACCCGCAATGTCCTTACTTTATGAATGTATCAATGGAATTATCCAGGGCGGCATCTTAGGAAATGCCGACGAAGCTTATGGCACTGATGAGATCGCCACTCTTTGTGTCAACAAACTCCGAGGCATGGTCATGATTGACGGAGATCCGAATCGTAAGTTCCTGAGTCTACCCTGGCAGCAAAGCTCTGACTGATAAACCGCCTTTAGTCAAATACGTTGCTTTGCTAGCATTTAACAAGATTGTTGCTACTCACCCCTTCCTCGTCTCTCAGCAGGAAGATGTAATTCTTGAGTGTATCGACAGTCCTGATATCACAATCCGCATTCAAGCTCTGGACCTCGTTCAAGGCATGGTTACGAGTGACAATCTAGTATCAGTTGTTAGCCGCCTCATGAAGCAACTTAAGTCATCTGCTCCTGCTAAGGACCGGTCACAATCGGCATCTCCAGTAGGCGAGGGAAGTGGTGATTCGGATGACGAGGCAGAGACCGCCATCACGCGACAAGGCAAAAAGTCGAATCAGTCACCGCCGCTCCCCGAAGACTACAGGATCGATGTTATCGCGAGAGTCTTGAACATGTGTTCGAAGGACAATTATGCTAATATCCTGGATTTCGACTGGTACATCGACGTCATGACGCAGCTGGTTCGTGTGGCACCAATTCCTAGGACTTTTGATGCCGACTCGGGGTTGTCCGCTTCACCAAAGATGGCGGCAGACGTTTCGGAAAAGATTGGAGACGAGCTTCGGAATGTCGCTGTCAAGGTTAAGGCTATGCGAAGCATGGTTGTAAGAGCCGCCGAGGAGATTCTTGCGCAACTCATCAATGACGCGCCCAACGGACATCAAATCTCATCTGGCGCCCTCAAGTCTGTGACGTGGATTTTAGGTGAATATGCGACACAGCTGTCGACCCCTGACGATAGCCTCAATGGGCTCCTGCAGCTTGTCCCTAGGACAGGGAGACCCGAGATTGCCACCACAGCCCTGCACGCCATTGCCAAGATCTTCGCATTCATGACCGGAGACGAGCTTCAGCCTTGGACGGCCGAGCGTAAATCTCAAGTATCACTGCTGATGGCGCGCATACTGCATGTCTTCGAGCCATTGGCACTGCACCCAAATTTGGAGATTCAGGAACGAGCGGTCGAGTTTATCGAGCTTCTCAAGCTCACTGCAGAGGCTGCTTCAGGGCAGGAAGCCTCTACTGACGACGTACATAATGATCCACCGCTGCTTCTCACGCAAGCAATACCATCCTTATTCAATGGCTGGGAACTCAACTCTGTTGCCACTAAGGCGCAGCTCAACGTTCCCTTGCCTGACGGCCTGGACTTGGACGAACCAATCCATTCAAACCTAAATGGTCTACTCTCGCAAGCAGATGTCATTACCATCGAAGCAGACGAGTCGGACGAATTCGAAGTTTACTACCACCAGCGCCAGCCAGCCACGAGTATATCGTCTTCAGCACCCGCCATAACGAGGCTGGATTCGCCTAGCGAAGAAATGGTCGGCTCATACCAGCAGCAGCCGACGGAAGATAGCTATCTCGATGCGGATATTGTTGCCAGGAGGAAAGCCGAGCGGCTGGAGCGAAACAAGGACGATCCTTTCTATATCCCAAGTAACAAGGTTCCCCGAACCTCCACGCCCATACACAACATTCTCCAGAACAGCAACGGGCCAGACCTAGATATTGATTCGATACCCATCATGCAACTTGACCTCGACAAAGTCACGAGCACATCTGCGCCATCGCAACGACCGCAGCCTCGCCCGAGGCAAAAGATTGTCATCTCGGCAGACGAAACGCTTGGCAGTGAAAGCGGCTCCGGCAAGAACTACGACTCAGAGAACAACTCGGACAGCTTTACAAAGACGAAAGCCCGGAAGCTGAAGCAGTCGCTGCTGCAGGTGGACTCGAGCCACATCGGCACCTTCAACCTCGAGGGCGAGTCGGCTGACAACCAGTTCGACTACGAAAGGCAGCAGCGGGAGGAGCTCGAAATGCAGCAGGCGATGAAGGAGGTGGAGAGGCTGCGGCTCGAGATGCAGCGCGCCAACGAGAGGATCCACGTCGCCCAGGGCGTCGATGATGAGGGCACCATCGTCAAGAAGAAGAAGAAGGCGAGCAAGAAGGCCAAGCAAGCCGACGACGGCACGACGGAGGTTAAGCCGAAGAAGAAGAAGAAGACGAAGGCTCCGGCCGATGCCCCCGTAGAGTCTACCGCCGAGGTGGCCGTGGCCAAGAAGAAAAAGAAAAAGAAGGTCGCCGAGATCCAGGATACGGCTTAGAGAGGGAGTTTTAGTTTACTTGGGGTTGGCAGGGCCTCCTTAAAAGCAATAGAGGCGAGTCTTCAGCATAAATATACCGGGGCCATCACCGACGGAGCTTCACGGCGCAAAGATCAGTTCCGCATGCTTTCTTCAGTGTCAATCGTAACATTCGCTTCAGACTTGCGCCTACATGCATTGCTCGTATTTTTCTTTATTTACAACCCCCCCCGTGTCTCTTCCTGTTGCCATGCACGGCAAAGCTGAATCTCCCCACCAATATTGCCTCTCAAAATACACCAATTGATTGCCTCCAGAGCCTTCCCCGTGTCACTTACTGTGTACTTGTGCAGCCAGTGCAGAGGGGAAGGAAAATCATCAGACAGGATGGAAAATTTGTGCTTGTGGGGGCCAGATAACAAGAATAGAAGATATTGAAGAACAAAAAAAGCTTCCCTCCAACCTCGGCCTCGACGCAAGGAAAACGGGTCGCCGCCCGTCCCGATCGTGGCTATAGCATAACATACAGATATACACCGTTAGCTCATGCTCCATTACGCGTAAACATCATGATTAATGATGATGAAGGGTAGGTCTTGATAGTTGTTGTGACATGCAATGTTTGAGGTAGCGAAAGGAGACACCCGCGCTCAATCATCCATTGCCTTGTCCTCCAGCGTCACGCCACGGAGATTGGACTCTCGAGGAGGAGACTGGGGCACCCGTCGCCCGCCAACAAACTTGGTGCCCGCCCTGCTCCCTGTGCTGTCTCGTTTCTCAGCAACCGCCTCGGCCTCGACGGCTTTGCTACCATCCACGCCATTAGGGCCGTCTGGTGATCCGGTGCCGTCGCTGCCCGGTACCTCCAGGCTGGAACGCTTCAAGCCTCCCAAACCGCCGAGGCTCGCTCGCTGCCGCTCTGCAGCCGAGGTAGGGCTGGTCTGAATGGGAAACCGGGTCTCAGCGCCGCCAGTGCTACGGTCGCGGCGGTGGCCTCGAGGGCTAGGTGCTGGGCTCGTAGCACGGCCTCGTGTGTTGTGGGCTTTTTCGAGCAAAGCTCGGTTGCGCTCCTCCATGAGAGCCTTCCTATTGCTTTCATCGGTACTGATGGCTCTGGGCCGGTTGGAACTGGCAGCCGAGGAGTGGTTAACCGACGACATGCGCTTAAGTTCGCTGAAAATGGCCTCTTTGTGAGAAAACAGATCTCGAACTAGTTTGTAGGCGTGCTTCTCCTCCAAGGTAAGGGAAGTTTCAGTTCGAGGGCGAAGAATGCAGGGCGCCAACAGTGTAGCTAGCGATGAAATATACTCCTCATCGGCTGAAGTGAGATCGATCAAGCGAGTGAAGTGGTTCATGCAAGCATCCAAAGTGGCAATGTTAGTGAGCCTGAGCTGAGAGAGCGTTTGCTGGAGTACGGCAACGCGTGAGGCATCGTTACCATCGGCTGCAGACGTATAGATGGTTCTAACAATTTCATAGACATGCGAGGATACAAGTGAATCTAGGGATTTGTTAGTACTCGTTGATTACAAAACGCAACAGGAGCTACGTACCTGGCAGCTCCAGCAGGTAGAGCTTCAATAAGCTTGCGACGGTGGGAATGTCAAACTCGCTGAACACGTCAGGAGAGAAAGGCTTGCCATCGTTGACCTTGGCACGGAGCTTGTGGACTTGGGATAGAGGGACATCCACAAGCCATACACTACGCCGCGCTTCGTCACCCTCCAGATCCGGATAGTGATGGTCCAGATATGTGAGAATGCTGGTAATCAGAACAGGCACCCGCTTCTTGTCGGCTCTAGCGCGAGCTTCTAGATCAACACCGAATGTTTGCTCATCAACCTTGTTGTAGTAGTTCTCGTAGACGACTACTTTAGGACTGAAGCTTCCAGTGCGGTAGTTCTCGAGGAGATAGCGTAGATCACCTAATGGCTGAATGGTCTCCTGGAACAGCATCATCTTGTCCACAGTAGACTGCAGACTGGGAATGACGTTGCCGATGGTGCCAGAGAAATCAAGAATGACTGTCTTGACGGCCTTGAGCCTGTCCAGCTCGCATCGCTCGAGGAACTTGAGGTGGAGGAAGATTGCTTCCTCAAGGTCGCATCGCAATTCGTCGAGGCGTCGGATACCGGCCTTGTACTTATCGTCCGCCTCCTTCGCTTCACGATGCAGCCGCTGAGCAGGGGTCTCGTTAGGGTGATTGTTGCTGAGAACGTTCCAATTGGCAAGGTACTCGCTGACAGTTCCTACGACTGGTGAGTCGCTGCTTCCGTCAGACCCGGCGGAGGCAATAGAAAATGTGCGGCTCAGAGTAAGCTTCTTATCAGGGACGCCAGCCAGCTGGAAAGCCTTGGGGCGCCATTGGTAAAACATCCGAGAGCTGTTGGCGAATGTGTTACCGACGTTGCCGATAAGACGCAGCAGACCATTGGTGATGAGATCTTGTCCAATTCGTTCGGCATAGCTAACGCTTGAGATGTTCATGTTGCGCTGCAGGTACTCAACAATGTCGGAGCCGGCCGTGGTGTTCGTGTACGTGCCCAGGATGGGCACCTTCGTCTCGCCCATCTTAATGACAGAGAGTAGGCTGGACAGTATCTTCTTCATCTGCTCAGGCTTGTAGACTTCATCACCAATTTCGTAAAAGTCCTCCTCGTCATCGGCCACATGTTCCTCTTTGTGAGGCTGCACTTTTATCTCGGGAATATCCGTCTTTAATTTCGGGCTGCTGACCTCGGGATCCTGGAAGCCCAGTTTGTTCTCTTCCTCGAGATCCTCGACCAGTCTGCACTTGTTGAAGTAGACGGACCTCAGCTTCTTGACCAGTTCAGCTTGTCGGTCGTGGGCCTTGACGCGAGCTTGTAGGTCGTCTTGGGAGTCTTGCATCCGGGCTTCGTGGGCATCGCACCAGCGTGAGAAGGGGTTCACCACCAGATCGCGGATACCTTGAGCAATGCGGTGGTGGCTGCGGGCTGCATCTTGCATTTCGATGCGCATGCCATCAAAGGCCTAGAGAGTTTCCACTGGTGAGTATCATGATCTGCGAGAGTAGAGCATTGCTAGCTTACCTTGCGCAAAGTTGCGCCGTCGTCTTGCGTGAATCCATTGGTGATTTTGTCGGTCGTAGGGGCGATGTCTCCAAGGCGCTGGCTGTAAGTCTCCTCGGCCTCGGCGCGCATGCGCGCAATGGTCAGGACCTGCCGATTCTCAACGACGCCTTGTTGGAGCTTTTTAAACAAGACGCCGAGTCCTGCAACCGTGTCTTAGAACCAGCCCTCAGAACTACATCTTGAACGAGCACCTACCTGCGGCATAGTCGCTTGACCAAAAGGAATCTGCAAAACCAGGCATCGTTACCTTCTCCTACCGGCGGGGCGGCAATGGCGGCTACGACAACTTCGATAACAAGACTGCGAGTGTGACTGACGACTTGGCGGGGAACGAATTCGCCTCGAAGGGCCTACTGCGATCAGGGTTCGTGGCAACGGCTAGGATGGACTGCTTGAGGCGACCTGCGATGAGCGTCTGGACTTGCAGGGACGAATACGATGGGGCCTTCGGCAGCTGAGAAAGGTGTGGAGGAGGATATCGCTAACGGTAGGAAACAGAGCGTCAAGAGAAGGAAAGGGCCAACAAAGCGAACGAGCAAGACGGGGCCTCGGGAGGCCTGTCGGAACAATGAGGTAGAGCTGATGGGCACGATGGAGGGTTTAGATCGGTAGAAGGAGTTGGGAAGATTTTGTGGATGGTCTGTTCCCTGGGCGAGGTAGCGAGTTGTGAACCTGGTCATTCTCTAAATAGAGCTACACTTGGTACTAGGTACAGACCAAGGTACCAACCAAGGCCAAAAGGGAAGGGCAAGGTGAGGTAAGGTACCTCTGTCCCTGGCTCAAACAACTGTGCGTCACCGTCTGGTTTCCCAACCCCAAATGTCACCACCAGGGGGACTAGGCGCACTGTGCGCAGCCCGACCTTACGTACCTCTAGGACATGTTTTAGCCCTTGGCGGCAGCGATGGGGAGCCGCTGCGACGGCAGCCCCTGACAGGTGGGGCCAAATCTGTGTGGCCCTGGAGTAACGCAGCAAGCACGGGTACGGCAGACTGACTACGTACGCCTTGAGGGGGGGGACCAGTAGAGTAGCGCGAGGCGTAAAACAGGTCCAGGCAAGGACCCTACAGGCGCCTGAATGAAACCGTATTGCATGCCTGGGATGAACCAATCAGCCCCGCAGCCAATCGCGCCGTCCCTGGGGGCATTTCCCCTTTTCAATTGTCCTCTTCCATTGGCGAAGTCGGCGTGGCCGGCGGGGACGCTCCATGCTCCATGCCATGAACGTGGCCATCGACGTAATATTCATGTTATTTCTTCCACTTTCTTCTGCAGTAGTTGATATAATGCGCGTATTGCTCCTCCATGCAGACATCGCGGTCAGCTGGAATCCCGTAGGGTTTTGGGGGGGCTAAAAGCTGCATCAAAGAAGCCAGGCGGATATGGGACGGATACGACTTGGCAGAGCAGGAATGCCAGCACTGGGTTTGGCACATTAGAGCTTACGTGGAGACACGGTATAGTTGCTGGTGAAGCGTACTCTGTACCGGGCACCATGAGCACTCGTGCTTGTAGATGCTTGTTAGCACGTCGACCTAGTGGCTTCTGTGGCCTAACTTAGAAATCGCCCATCCTTGTCGGAGCTGCTGCGTTGCTTGGCAAGGGTCATGGCTGCACAGTAAGTGCGTGGCTGGCCTGTGGGCCAAAGAGCTTACCAACCAGTGGACGAAGCCGTTGAATCTTTTATATCATTAGCAGTAGAACAAGAGATGCACATACTTGACGATTCGGTATTCTTATCGAAAGCAGGATGTGAGCAAGTACTCTAAACGTAGAGGGTTTCCAAGACTGTTCTAACTAACATTGTACGTGCAGAGCATTCATTGTTGGTCTTCTTGCTAGGTACCAAAGTTTCCCGCGTGTGACTGTTTTATGGATGCATCAACGGCTCCAACGTTTCCCAGCCACCAAGCAGGCTTGGTACGGGACATTTCCATTGATTGCTCGGATGAGGCAAGTCTTCTTCCTTAACCCCATTCGCCTGATTCGGAAATTTGTTGGTTGTCGCGGCCGGTGCAAAAAAAAAAAAGGCAGTCGGATGCACAAATAGACGAGACGCTAGGATAATGTAGTAGTCTATGCCTTACCTTAACGTTATGGGTCAGACTTGAAGTGAGGTACCGCGGCCACTATACAGGTAGATCCTGACAGCATCGGACCCTCCAATCTAATCTATCTTACTCAACTCTTGCTGTCTTCCGCATACCGTGGGTTGGTTCGACATCCTCTACACTTCTTCGGATGTCACCCGTAGCTCTTATTCAAATTAAGACCACTACCCATACCACCACCACCACCCAATCATAGGTATCTGGTCAGTCCCCGAGCCCTGCTCAATCATCGGTAACCACCCGATCATGGCTCCTATCCCAACCACCAAAGAGACGAGCCCTCAGCCAGACTGGCTAGAGCCAGGACAACGCTTCGCCAACAAAGCTAGCTCCAAAGGCCGCAAGTTTGCTCTCGCTGCCGCGCTTTCTCTCCTTACTCTCGGGGTAGCCCATGCCCCACTGCTACGGTGTTACCACCAGCTCTCAGAGCATATCTGCCACAAAACGAAGACTGTTGAAGAGCGTGCTCGCCACATTCTTGCCCACCATCCATTGATTGGTACGGAGAATCTTTGTTCAACTACACTCACGTCGCATGATGATACTAATTACCCCCTAGACGGCCATGTAGACCTTCCTGTGGTGACGCGGTTCGCTTACGGCAACCGAATTGACAATGACAACTTCACCACGGCATTCGAGGGAGGGGACCTCCTTGGCCAGGTCGATCTCTATCGCCTCAGGAAAGGCCTTTCAGGCGGCGCGTTCTGGAGTGTCTATGCTCCTTGTCCCGAAAATGCCACGGACTTCTCCGATGAGAACTATGCAGCAAGTCAGTTTTTCGCTGTGCCTCGTGGGTCTACTCTAACAAAAGTACAGGCCTCCAGTTCACATTGGACCAGATTGATGTTATGAAAAGGCTACAAAGTGTATATCCTGGTGACTTTTCTCGGAGCTACGAAAGCGATGACGCTCTACCAGCCTTCCAGAAGGGCAAGCTCATCTCACCTCTTGGTGTTGAAGGCCTTCACCAGATCGCCAACTCGGCGTCCAACCTGCGCCGTTTTCACGATCTGGGCGTTCGTTACGCAACCCTGACTCACAATTGCAACAACAAGTTCGCGGACGCCGCGATTGCCGAAAATCCCGAAAGGAAAGCCGAGCCAACCTGGGGAGGCGTGAGCCCTCTGGGCCGCCAAATGGTGCATGAGATGAATCGTATCGGCATGATTGTAGATCTCGCCCATGTAAGGTGAGATTTCGACGCCTGCTACCCAACTTAGACTCATATACTAATCTAGCACCCTAGCGAGGACACAATGATCGATGTGCTAGGCGGCAAGGATGGCTGGTCCGGGTCTCAAGCCCCCGTGATATTCTCCCACAGCTCCGCTTGGAGCATCTGTCCCCATCCACGCAATGTCAAGGATCATGTCCTTGAACTCGTCAAAGACCGCAGCTCGGTTGTCATGGTCAACGCTGTGCCTCAATTCATCTCATGCATCGACAACGACAACAAGAATGGGATTCCTGATTTCGATCCTGAACACAACACCCTGGATCAGATCGTCAAGCACATTATGCACATTGGCAATCTCATCGGCTTCGATCATGTTGGTATTGGTTCTGACTTTGACGGCATGCTCAACACACCCCGCGGGTTCGAGGACGTGACCAAGTATCCCGACCTAGTGGCTGCACTTTTAAAGGAGGGCGTGAGCGACGCCGACGCTGCCAAGATCGTTGGCGGCAACGTCCTCCGCGTTTGGGCTGATGCGGAAGCGGTGGCCCTTACGATGCAACTTGAGAGGGAACCTGTTTTGGAAGATGAGAGGAAGAAGCTCATCCCAGGTCTATAAAGGCAAACAATGGAACAAGCTATGTCTTTGAAGAGGCATTTGATAGCCAATTTGGATATTCCATCTCTTTAGAGTCTATTGTACAATAAAAGAACAAGATATATGTGTCATGTACAAGCCAATACACCCCCAGACGCCGAACCTCGTGGGTTGTGGTTTGGTTGAGAAATGCGCCGCTGCAAACCGCATTCCCACTCTGAAATCTTTATGAGTGCATGGACGCTTAACCTCTCCTTCCGACCTTGTTGAGCTTGTTGGCCGTGGCGGTTTGCGTCCTCGTTCGTTGACCGCGGACGGGCAGACCCATGGCGTGGCGTCTTCCGCGGTAGGAGCCCATATCCCTCAGCCGCCTGATGTTCTCCTGGACGACCTTTCGCGCTTCGGTTTCGAGCTTCATTTGCGAGAGCTCTGCGGTGAGGGAGGTGACAGTCCTGGGCGCGAGGGTGCCGACCTTGGCCAGCTTATGGATGGAGTACTTGGCCATGATGCGGCCGCTGGTGCTGGGGCCGAGCGCATAGAAGGATTGCAGTGCTTTCTGTAGGAGGTGTTAGGCGCCGGAGAGGTCAGAGCAAAGTGCCTTGAAGGGGCGGCCTCGTGTCGGTATGGGTGCGACTTACCTGCACCAGCATTCCCTCGTTGAAGTTGACACCTAGAATGAAAACCTGTCGTAGGCCGGTCAGCTCTGCCGCCCTCGGCCAGACACAATTGGTGAATGGGAAGTCGCAGCGACTTACCATCTTGAAGGCGTTCTTTTGCACGGATTGACGCCGCCGGGCTGCGATGACAGGAGTGGATAGCGTGGGCTTGGGATCAACTACGGCTTCCAGAAAATTGAAGCTCTCCCGGACAAAACCGCGCCGCAAGGCGCCGTGGCCGGTACGTACCTCGATTTGCGTGCGGACCACCCCATGCCGTCCTCGCGCACTCTGGGGCGGTGCGGATTGGCCAGCCTCAAGGAACGAATGGGTCCGTTCCCCTTCACTACAATACCTTAGCTGTTTCGGCCATGTACCGCCGCAGCAGCAAGCGGCGCCGGTCCCAGCGCGGTAGCACAGCGTCCCGCCCAAGTCGCCTACCCCTTGGCGCAGGGACCTTGTCTGGGATTCTGGTTGGATTGCGAGACTGTACGTACCTTGGCGGTTCTGCAGCAAAACAGCAATTCGGCGGGGAAAGCTTTGAAACGCTGACTGAGGTGGTTACGGTACAAGTGTCCTTCAGACGCCTCCCTCCCTCCCCCGTCCGAGCTCTTCCCGGTCCTACATAAAACGCCTACCCCCAATCCATCTTCCCCCCTCTCCCCTTGCTTGTCCATCAATTCGTTTGCCTGGACAAACAAACCATCATGTTCAACTTCGCACGGGTCCTCCTCTACGTCGCCCTTCTCTTCGGAGTCGGGCTGGTCATGTTCGCCCAGACGGCCGAGGCCACCAAGGGCCCCAAGATCACTCACAAGGTCTACTTTGATATCGAGCAGGGCGACAAGCCCCTTGGCCGCGTCGTCATGGGTCTCTACGGCAAGACCGTCCCCGAGACCGCTGAGAACTTCCGTGCTCTCGCCACCGGCGAGAAGGGCTTCGGCTACGAGGGCTCCACCTTCCACCGTGTCATCAAGGACTTCATGATCCAGGGCGGTGACTTCACCAAGGGCGACGGCACCGGTGGCAAGTCGAGTAAGAATTCCTGCGGCCTCCCGAGCTGACGTCCGCCCTTCTAATGTTTGTGACCTCGCCATAGTCTACGGCAACAAGTTCAAGGACGAGAACTTCAAGCTCAAGCACACGAAGAAGGGCATCCTTTCCATGGCCAACGCCGGCCCCGACACCAACGGATCCCAGTTCTTCATTACCACCGTCATCACCTCGTGAGTAGCGGCCTCGTCACCGCCGACAAGGATTCAATTGGTCGCTAACATGATTTCCCAGGTGGCTCGATGGCCGACACGTTGTCTTCGGCGAGGTCCTCGAGGGCTACGAATTCATTGACCAGATTCAAAACTCCAAGACCCTGCCCGGCGACAAACCCGTTGAGACGGTCAAGATTGCCAAGAGCGGAGAGCTCGAGGTCCCGCCTGAAGGTATTCACGTCGAGCTCTAAACACTCTGCACCGTGCTTTACCATCACGCCCATCCCGCTCTGCCTCGCTCGCTGGCCGTCCTGCTTCCACGGTCAATATCGCTGGGGGTAACGATGGCTGCGACGGAAAAATGTCAAAGAAAGAAAAAAAACACCTACCGACTCCAGGCCATGACGTGGATTTTGCATTGGATCTTTAGTAGGAATGCTAACGGAACGCTGCAGCTGCATCAGAGTGGTCGTGGATCCAGTGCGCTATGGTGTTCGGCGTGCTGGTGGCTGCCGTCTTCGCATACACACGCTACAGGGGCCGAGGCAGGGACACGATTGCCTACGAGAAGACGCTGGCTTAGAGGAGACGTATTTATGTGTAAAAATGAAGAGTATTTATTTCGTGGCTACCGCTTCTATTTGCTGCGCATGGTGAAATTGAGCATTATTTGCATGTGAATGTATTGCGCTCCCTCCAATCCATGACAGTGTACATTTTTCGGACTAGCACCAATTTTGTATCTGTTGAAAAGAGAAGATAATTCAAGAGGAAGAAGATAAAGAAGGGGAACGTTCGATGCGCATGTCTCAATATTGGACTCGCTGTCCGGTTTGTCGCGGTCGTCGCGAGTCGGGAGTTCATAAATCAAGCAAGGTGAGCTATCCCCTCCATCACGTGGAGTAAATTTTGGAGGACCAGCGACCCTCCAAAAAAAAAGTTGTAAGTACGAGAAAAGTTGGAATTAGGATACCCAAGCCAGCATACAAGACACAAACCGATTTCACAACTACCGAAAAAAAGGCAGGATACTTTTTTCACCCTCTTAAATCAGTTCATAAAAGTCAGAAAGCGATATGAAAGTCCTCAGCTTGAATTTCCTGACCTGCGCCGTCAAGGCCTGCAAAAGCTCATCCAACTCGTACCCCCTCCATCCCAAGGACGCCGAACTCGTGCAAGACGACATCGAGGTCAACCCTGCCATGATCATCAACGTCCTGCCCCGCCTGGACTGGGCTGCGTTGAGGACAACTTCATCAGAGGTATGACACACCCCTACATCGGTTCGCATCCGGCCAGCCAGCGAGGGAGACAGCATCTTTTTTAGCCTGCTTCAAGCCCTGTGCCAAAGCCTCACCTTGGATGTCAAATTTCATTTTGCATTTTCATTCAATGGACATGACTGACAAAACTTCTTTACGCAACAGCTGGGCTTTCCTGATCTTCCAGAGCAGCCCCCTACGGCGGAGCAACTGCAAGGTGATGAGAACATGATGAAGGACCTGCACCACCTGCTTCTTGAAACCCAAATTTCAGAGGGCAAGCTGGTCTGTGCCAACTGTGGTCACGAATACGCTGTAAAAGAAGGCATCGCCAACTTCCTGCTGCCTAGTCATCTGGTATAAGGGGTTGGCTGGACCCTAGAGCAGGGGCACGAATGAGATGAGGCATTGAGAAACGAAGGGCAAAGGAACTCGAGCATATTTAAATCTACAATCCGTTTGACTCCCAATTGCAATACAGATATCATACAGGCTACGGAGGTATCTCCCCCAAAGTACTGCCGCCGCCATGCCGCCATGCACATTTATTGCTGCTTCTTCTGCGCAGCTGGGCCCATCTCCTTCTCAAACGCGCCGTATGAGACCTGGAGGCTGGCCAGGCCGGCCAGGCCACCGTATAGGATAGAAAAGAGGACAACGGCGGTAATGATAGCCATGAAAATACCTGAAGCAATTCGTCAGTCTCAACTTGCATCTTATCATGGTTTTCCGAAACATCATTGCGTACCTGGCGTGAAGAACTGGTATTTCTCGAAGAGAGGGAGCTTAGCCCACTCCGTCTCGTTCCCGGCCCTGCGGACGACTGATTGCTGGACGTGTCTCTTGAGGTCCATGCGGAGAGGCTCGTCAAATTCCGCTTCGTAGACTGGCTCGGCGGGGGTTGAGACAAAGAGAATGGTGTAGCTCTCGGAGGCCGTGACAGTGTCAAGCTCGCGGCCAAGTGTGTCGTCTGCAACACAAGCGTCATTAGTATTTGTTTATTCATGGCTGCGACCGCAGGGACGTACCGTTTTCGGCCAACCCGTTAGCCTTGCCGTCCGAAGACACGGAAGCAAGGTTGAGCTCCTGGATGACCACAGTCTTGCCCTTCTGTTCGCACGCCGTGCCGATGTACTCTGCCAGCCCCTTGCCGTTGACGTCTCCGACTACCTCAGCTACTGAGTATTTGCCCTGGACTCGCGAGTCCTCAACGGCTTTGCAGAGATGCGGCATCGCACAGCCATCCGAACGGCGCAGGTCAGCGGCGTTGACGCCAGGCTGGGAAACGAGGAGGTAGCGTTCAGTTGGGCATTTGGCCAGGACATCCCTGGCAAACTTGAGAACACTGGAACTCGTTTGAATCTTGTTCGAGTCGGGCGCGTTGTCAAAGCTAGGATATATCGTCATCAGCTCTGGGTTCCCGTAACTTTGGGGGGGGAAAGGGTGGCATGGCCGCCGATGCTTACGTAGATGTCGACAGCAGCACGAAAGGGGTTGAATCTGAAAAGGCAACGGCCGTCCCGGCGAGCGCGAGGGCGCCACCAAGCAAGTTAAAACGCATGGCGTGCTTGATTTGATGCAGAATGAGCTGGTCAACGTCTTGCCCGTCAGTATTCAAGCTCCAAGCAGAGCCTCTCGTCCTGGTAGCTGGCCGCGCTGGATGATGGGTTGAGTCCCATGCAGTTACGTAAGCCTACGTTGACGCTAAGGAGGTACCTGACTTGTCGCACATCTTTCGACAGCCCAGCGAAGCGGGTCCGGCATGTCCAATTTGGGTTACAGGTAAAGCCAGGAAAATAGAATCGAATCCTGAGAAATCTTGGGCAATTTTCATACAGAAGCTGCGAAGCCTCACACCACGTTGCCTACTATGTTCGCCAAGCCCAGACCCAAGAAAAGTCCTCTTCCGCCGCCCAGCAAGAAACGCAAGACCACGTTCGCCATCGAGGAAATTTCCTTCGATAACGATGCCCGCCAGGAATATCTCACAGGCTTCCACAAGCGCAAGCTTCAGAGGAAGAAGCATGCACAGGAGGAGGCGGCCAAAAGAGCCCACCAAGAGAAACTAGACATGCGCAAGCAGGTAATTTCCCCCCTAATTAGCCTCGCGGTCTAGCAATTGTTGACTTTAGGGGCAGATTAGAGAAGAGCGACGCCGAGAAGTTGAAGAGCACGTCGAGAGTGTCAATAGAATGCTACGAGAGTCCGGGGCTGTCGTGCCAGAGATTGAACAGGAATCGGCCGACGAGGAATGGGATGGCTTTCCTGACAAGCCAGATCTTGAAATCGTGGATCACGAGGAAGAATACATCGACGAAGATCGTTACACCACAGTCACTGTGGAATCTGTATCGGTCTCCAGAGACGGGCTCGACCGACCAGAGCTCCCGGGGAACGAGGATGAAGAAAAGGAGGAAGGGGATGACAAAAAGGCCGAGGCGGACTCAA
Organism: Paramyrothecium roridum; assembly: GCA_003012165.1. Taxonomy (NCBI): domain Eukaryota; kingdom Fungi; phylum Ascomycota; class Sordariomycetes; order Hypocreales; family Stachybotryaceae; genus Paramyrothecium; species Paramyrothecium roridum. Next base: position 20,057 of record PXOD01001070.1, read on the forward strand.
GTAAAACGGGTGATGCGCCGAAGCCCAAGAAGCCCAAGAAAAGAAAGTTCCGCTACGAGACAAAGTTCGAGCGCGACTTGACAAGTAGGAAGCAAAGTATGAAGAATAGATCACGGAGGTCAGGCTAGATTTCTGCAAGAGAAGGAAGGCATGTTTGATGAGCGGCGCCGGCCGCATTCAATTATAGATACCCCACGAAATACCGGCTTTCCTCTACAGGAGGGAGACACGCAACATGCTTCTACTACACTGTTCATTGTCCAGGCATCGCTTGAGACCGTCCCGAATCACGTATTGCTGCCCAGAGCGTGTGTTTCTATTGTTAAGATCATGCGGATGCTGTTGGACGCCTGATTGTCGGTTTGAAATGTATGAACCGGTAAAATGCCTAGATGTTGCCAATCTCGGCTTGAAGGTCGTCGAGATCCTTCTGGAGCTTGGCGTGCTTCTGAGCCATCTCCTCGTACTTCTGCTCCCACTGGTCGCGCTCGTTCTCAAGGGCTTGCACCTTCCGCTCGAAGTGGCCAGCCTTGACATCGGTTTGGCGGAGCCTGCATCGCAATCTCGTCAGCACACGGACATCAAAAAGGCGGTAGGAAACGTGTCAAACATACTTGTCGTTGGCCTCGCGGAGGGTCTTGTCTGCGGACTCGGCCTCCTCCTCGAGGAGCTGCAGACGTCGCTGCAGGGTCTCGTTTTGGGTGCCGTGTTGTTGACCCTCATCAGCGGCCTTCTTGAAGTCCTTGATGGCGGTCTCGAGCTTGTCAACTTCGGTCTCGAGGAGGTTGTTCTTGTGCTGGAGCGAGGTAATCTCCTGCTCCTTGGACAGATTCTCCTGCTCCAGAGTCTTGACCTTGGTCTGGAGCTCCTCGACCTTTGCGGTTGCCTCGTCGGCCTCCAGGCGGAGGGAGTTCATTTTCTACCCTACATGTCAGACAAGCTACCGCGAGGCCGCCTATGCCCCTCCAAACGGCGGGTGGAGGGGTAGGAAGCGAAGAGCGGCGTCGTGACGAACCTCCTTGATGCGATCCATTTTGAGTTTGCGGAATGGTCTTTGGGGATTTTACGTTGTAGACTGAAGATGATCGATTTGCGTGGTTGAATGAGCGGAGCCTAGATTGATGGATGCCTTCGGTTCAGGAAAAGGGATGGGGTCAGGAGAAGCGATAACCCCTCCACGATGCTGAGCTCCAGTACCTAGGTACCTTGCCTTACCAGCCAACAGAGGCTTTGTGGCTTGTGGGTGGCTGTTGTGTTTTGGGCGCGCTAGGGGACCAACGCATGCAATGCACAACTGTGGAAGCCGTGGCTCACGCATGTGCCTGTTGTCCCGTCAACCCCTGTCGCTCAATTGTCAACACAATTTACAATCCAGGAGTGTTGTTGGCTCTCTGTTCGACCTACGTCAACGACAACACAAACCGACCGGCATATCGACGAAAATGCTGACCACACATCGAAATCAAGAGAATCTGGTGTACGGGCACCAGGGGACTGTCAAACAACTTCCCAAAACCCCCGGTGCACGATTCCCGAAGACCCCCGGCCAGAATGATGAGAATGCGACAACACTTTTTGCTGGAAAGACTGGCCTGAAGGATGGAAAGATCGCGAGACAGACCCTCGTCACCCCATCCGGTACGGGATTCCTTTTATTTGGCTCTGAATAATCATTCATCACTAACGGCTTGCTCAGGGACCCAAGCCCGCGCACCTCTGGGTAATAAGACGACGAACGCCAAGGCTAGAACAAACCAGATCCTCGGTGTCAAGGACACCATTAAACAATTCGAAAAGTCTCAAGGAAAGCCTACCACGACTCAGAGACCGAAGCAGAAGCAAACTACCTCCCTGTCCACAAAGCTCTCCATCAAATCCGACGAGAATGAACAGTCGGAGGAGGAACCAGAATATGCCCCTGCAAACCCGAAGCCTCTGCCATACGAATCTGATGTCCTTCCGAAGGGCGGGCTGACAGTGCACGGCTTAAAGAAAGAGAACCTGCTTCGGGGCTATTATCAGCATTTTCACAATCCAGTTGACGAGAATGGCGTTTCTCGAAAGGACAAGCAATTCGCCGAGGAGATGAAGCGAGTTATCGAGGAAGCAGATAAGCGAAACCAACAAGAGCTCGATGCGCTCGATTGGGGCGTTACAGATGAACACAACACTGCCACCGCAGCAACCAAGAAAGCGGTACCAGCGCAAGCTCCGAAGGCGATGCCAGCCACAAAGAGTTCACAGCGAAACCCACCAACCATTGTCTCTCGCAGAGCTGCATCTGCATTATCAATGGCATCCGACCGGGAAAGGGGCCCTGTTGTCCGAATTCCGTCCACGACCGTCCCTGCTAGGAAGCCACTTAGTTCCCTGATCCGTGGCGTCGGGGCCAAGAACCAAACTGCTCGAGTCAAGCCGTCCTCTACCACCTCTGCGGCAGGAAATGCTGCCTCGAGGACAACGTTGGGATACAACAGAGGACGAGCCGCATCCTCCATGGTTCATTCTTTGACGACAAAAGAGCCGGTCAAGCCTGCTCGTGCCCCGCGTCCCGTCAGTGCTGCAGATGACTGGGCAGAATTGACCATCACACCTGCGCGTGTAAGACAAAGCACCCCTAGCCAACCAAAGACACACGAAGAGCGTCCCATTCCTTCCTTTGTTTCAATGTTTGAGGACGACGATGATGAAGACCTTCCAGCTATTAAGATTCCACCAGAGCTACTCGATGGTGATAATGAAGAAGAAGAAGAATTCGAGTTCAAGTAGAATTGGGGTTCACTAAGTTGCTTACATGCACTGGAGTTTGGGTTTGCCAACGTCTTTAAGCTTTACGACACAAGATGCGTAATTTGGGTGTGAAGGCGTTAAGTCGATACGAGATGCAAGCCACGTTATATCCAAAGAATCCATGAGTATATATAGGTTCCTGGACAGTCTTTGACCACATGTATATAAATGAACCTTTGAGCTTGAGTGTAAACTAAATGAATGGCTTCAAAAGGTGCAACAAAAGAAAAATGCGGATCAAGCTGCCTTCACGTCTTCAAAAATGGTCTCATGGAGACAAAGAGAATGAAGAGAAAAAAAAAAAAAAAAAAAAAAAAAAAAAAAAAAAAAAAAAAAAAAAAAAAAAAAAAAAAAAAAAAAAAAAAAAAAAAAAAAAAAAAAAAAAAAAAAAAAAAAAAAAACAAAAAAAAAAAAAAAAAAAAAAAAACAAAAAA
>PXOD01001073.1:0-13566 GCA_003012165.1 Paramyrothecium roridum
TTTTTTTTGGGGGGGGGGGGGTTGTTGTTGTTGGTGGAGACAACTTACATGCTAACTTCGGGAGTATCAAGTGAAGTTTGTTTCGTCTCCAGGTGAGGTATAAGGAAAGGTAGGAAGGAGGGTGCTAACTTAAGATTTTCCACAATGAGCCTACAAGTCTGCTTACGGTAAGGTGGGTGCGTGGTAAATTCCGTACCTAAAGTAAGGCAATGCAATGCAGGTACTGTATCTAAGTTCAATCGTGCAAACGTCCTCGCGTAGGTTCATGTCCACTCGCCGTTTCACGAAAACCCAATTCCGTTCATGTAGGCGCTTACGACGGCCCGATAGCTTAAGGCACAGTACGAAGACGCTGGCAGGAAGGTTGTTCGACGTTCTGCATCCCCCTGTAGCCGCTCATGCAGCATGCAGCCAAATATGCATGTCATCATCCCTCGCGACCTTTTATCAACGTTTATCCAGATTCCTTTCTAGAAGGTGAGACGGTTTTAATGTGCATGGCCAGCCCTTGATATGCACCATTGGCGCCATGATATCGTGAATCACTCCGTTTCGTGTTGCATGCTCTATGCGCGCACTGCATACTACATGTTGCATGTCTGCGTTTGACGGGGTGTGTCAATTTCCAATCTCCTCTGAAACCTTGATTAAGCAGACATGAAGCTCTCGTGTCCCCTTGTTCTTTCGTTTCTTTTTGCTTCACTTCCAGACGGGTCGAATATGGGGGCTCTCTTTCAATGAGGGTGGACCGGGTCACGACTATCAGGACAATCAAGAAAACGATCAATAAGGATAAAGGAGACTCGGTGCCATACCAAGTCTCTGTGAGCATTGTGTTCCTTTTCGCCCTGCGTTTAGCAAAACATACCTACGGTACTTGAGCACCTATGGTCTATGCCATGATTGAGGGATATATCACAATACACAACGGCGTGTGAGAAGACATAAAAAGGGTTGTGACTGCAGCCGTGAAGGGCGTGCTTTCAAGTCACATGTCATCAATACGCAGGAAATGGCATCTGCAATAAAGAAGAACCTGCTTGGCAGCTGAAGTTCACAGGCACGCTTCAATACTTCCAACACTCAACTTGATCCGATACAGGTACTATGTAATCCTATAAGGCAGCTCGTAAGATTTCGGATGCAGCTCGGCGAGTCTGTGGCTTGATGCTGCGATTTGAAAGAATAGGTTCACAAATTTGCTTACGTTGCTGGGAACATCTCACATCTCCAGAAGGCTCTCGTACAAGATGCGATTCCACTCCAGTGTAACTGGACACGCCCTTGCGGCACATCATGCCAGTGTTCATCGAAACCATTTGATCCAGAAGACAACCTTCTTGTCCGTGAATTTTCACTGGGAGCTCCTCGGGTCTCTGCCTTTGGAGCCACCCAAAGACTTGCGAGATCAGGGAGATACCCATGCTACAAGCATGCTTCAGCACTCAAGGAACAACAAGCAAATCATGAGGTCATCACCAAGCCTGCATGAGGCTCGACCTGGTATTGAAAATTCCTCAGAATCTAAGACACCGTGTACGAGTCTCTATGCCGCGGCACATTCGGCTAGCTCAATACAAACGAAGACGACCGCTATAAAGCACCCAGGCCCTGTCCACCAGCTTCGGCAACTTTGCCCATCCACTCTACCGCTTCATGCTACCGATAATCTCCCTTTGCGTTTCCCGATCCCTCGCGCCCTCGCTCAAGCTGCCAATGCTCCTCAGGTCGCCGACCACGTCCTTGGCCTTTCCAAAGTAGACCTCCTGCAGCAGATTGCGCATCTTCAGCTCCATATCCTCCACCAGGCGGCCGACGTTGGCGATGTGGCTGTCGTCGTTGTCGACGGGGAGATCCTGCTCCACCTGACGCGTCATGTTGCCGCTCAGGTCCATGTCGCCCAGGCTATTCGCCGCCGTTGACAGCGCCAGAATTACCGTGGATGTGAGTTTGTAATGAGTGGTGCGGCCTCTCTCGATTGCCTCGAAAACGTGGATCGAATCCCACACGCCCTCCGTGCCACCTCCTGGAGTAGCAGCTATGAGTGCTTGGTTAGCAGCAACGCAATTGAAGTGGCCAAAGCTCTAAAATAGCTCGCCGTGTCCTTGAACTTACACTTCTTGAGCAGAACAACGCCGGCAAAACCATCGTCGAGGTTCCAAAAGTAGACGCTGCTGACACCTCCTTCGTAGTACAGCTCTCGGTATACGTCGAAAGCCTCGTTGGCCTTGATCTCCATCCTTCGAACACGTTCGCTCGGGATAGCGCCTTCGCCGGCTCCTTCGCTACCGTCGGCGCCTACACCGCCCACGCCGCCCTCGTCAAGGGGGGGGTCAAACTCGTTGGACCACGGCGATCGATAGCTGTCGCCATCACGGTTGTAGTCGCACAGCAGGTACTCGCGGCCAGTCTGTCGGCAACGCTTGACTGTCAGGGGCTGGTCGACGGACGAGAGGAGGTCTTCAGTCAGGTCAGGAACGAGCGAGATGATAGCATTGAGGTGCTCGGTGGTGTGTTTCGGGTTCAGGCGGCGGAGCAAGTCCCTAGGAGAAGGTCAGCAGCGACACCAGTACAGGGGCACAATGCCAGGACAAGAGGGAGAGATGGGTTACATACAGTGCCGAGTCGTAAGGGTCGGCGGAAGCCATTTCAAAAAGCCACAGGTTGCTGGTATGGCTTCGTCTCTCGGTATGGATGAGGTTTGGAGTTTATTAGGGGAGCTTCCCCGGGGCCTGTACGTTGGCGGGGTTGATGACAACAGGCGGCCCCCACCCAAAATCGCAACCCCAGCATTGACGCGCTTCGTAATACTGGCAAGGCCTCCATTGGACACCCGCTCTGGACGTAGCGGATGAGCTGAGGAATCCGTCGCACGAAGTGAATTCCAACCACGGTACATGGTCAGAACAAGGCTTCAAATTTTCAAAAAGAATGCATTGCACTTGCGAGTTTCCGGAACGCTCAAATACTTGTCCCTTGATGTACCTAAAACTAGAGGCTCTACCTTCGGAAAATGAGGCGATGAGCATGCAGCATATGAATCTCAACTCTCAACTCTTCTCTCCCCTGTGTACAAGCTAAATCCAAACAGAAACCGGGAAAAGAAACAACCCACCCCCAAACCCTCATCTCCTTTTTTCCTTCCAAGCCTGTTGGTATTCGCTTTGCCTCAACGCCCAGCCTCAACGCCCAGTATCCCCAAAACCAAAAGACATTAAAACTTTGCTGCGCGATACGCGCTCTCGCAAGAAGCACAGCGTCGTTCCAAGCGAAGGGTATAGCCCCTTCGACATTGGCAGAAGTGTTTAGCAAGAAGACCAGAGCCTAAAATCAAGTTTCGTTGTCACATCTTGGCCGGCCTCCGCCATGGTTGACCGAGCCCGTCTTGCTGTGATGATGTGTGCCGGATGGAAATCTTGCCCGACTCAATCAATCTCGATGCCACAGCAGAGGCATTTCGCCTTCTCAACCCATGACGACTCCCCGCCAGTCACGCCGGGTCGCAAATCCTTGATCTCCCAGGCCGTTGGGCCGTCGTCCATCTTTAGGGTCGCTTCGAACAAACCCTGGTAGGGCTTGCTGTCGGCTTTGCTCTTTCGACGAGTCTTCTTCTCTTGAGCAACCTTCGAGGTATCAGGCGCGGGGGTGGTAGTTCCCGAAACTGGTGTTTCCGTCGGCTTTGGCGTCTCTCCGTTTGCTTGCTTCACAACGGTATCCTTGGAAGCCTCGCCACCACGGACGTCTATTGTGGGTTGCGTCTCCTCTTCTCGGGTCTCCGTGGGGCTAAGAGGTCGGGCTGCACGCTCCTCGTCCTTCTCTTCCTTCTTTACGACCGTGTCTTCGCTAACGTGTGGCTTATCGTAACCGAGTCGCTCGAAAGTGCGCATCAGAACGTCATCAAGCAAGCACTCATAGTGCAGCCATGTCCCGCAGGCTGGAGAGTTCGTGCAACCAATCAAGGTCTTGTCGGGGTTCGCTGGCATCTCGCATTTGCAGATGTGTTCAACAGCCTAGGTCCTGGGTAAGCGATCCAGGTTTACATGGTAAGGACGAGTCTGCACTTACGGATAGCTGGGAGTTGCGGCAGTCAAAGGCCTGTCGCCAATACAGCGCATCTTGGATCTCATCATCGTCCGTCTCAATCCACTGATTAACAGTTGCAGGCATCGTAACACTGACAACGTTGATCACATCCACTGATCTCGAGTTAGCGGATGCCATGTTTGTAGTTGACAGAACAGAATAGACTCACTGTGATTGGAGGCGATGAGTTCGTTTTGACCATGGTACGGCTGGCGGCCTTCAACTAACTTCTTGCCATCGAGCGTCCCCTTTGGAAGCTCATCAGGCGAATACATCCAGTTGACGCGCGCATACACATGATGCTCGTCGGCTGCACGGATTTCCAGGATGCGTGCAACCCAATCATCCTCGGCCTTTCGGAACTGTCCCCCATTCTCCGGGGTAGCAGCCACCCTTTGCCGTTCGATAGTCGCGTCATTGGCGACGTAGACAAAACCTTCGCTGTAATACTTGGTTTGGTTCACTGCAGCAGCATAAGATACACGTTCGACCTTGATAATGCGAACAAGCGCGAGGGTAAGAAGGAAGGGCCGGATATGACTTACGGACGAAGCTGTTGTAACGCGTCATGTCGAGCCACTGCGCGCTTGGCTCGACAATGTAATGCAAATCCATAGTCTCATGCGTCTTAAACTTTCCCGTCGGAGAGAAGGGAGACATCTGGATTTGGATTTTCTTGTCATCATCCGTCTCATCGCGTTTTTGCCTCTTCGTTTTGTGGCGGTCGCGTTCGGTGCGAGGAGGATTCGTGACGATCGTCACCTTAAACGGGCACTCAGCGCGGTTCTCCTCTACGACGGAGCGCGATCGCTTCCTCGAACTGGAGCCCATTGTGTCGAATCGTGCAAATTTGCGATGCAATGTTCCGCGACGCGATGGGCCAGAGTTGGACTGTTTACAGGACGGTTTTCGCGCGCCTGGGTCACGACGGAAATCGCGGCTGATCCGATTGATGACGAGCTGGACGTGAGACCTAGCGAGATTTACTCTTCCTACTGACGAGGAAAAGGACGATGGGTCGCGCTGGAGTCTAGCCGTCGCAACGGTCGCCAAATGGACGGCTTCGAATTGGGATGAGATGATCTAAGGGCGATTATTCAGGAGGGGGGAATTTTAACCGCTGGTACTACCTTAGGTATCACGCCTCAGATCGCTTAGTCATTTGGCCCAGCAACAGAGGCCGTTCTACCTGTACCACACCAACACCAACCACCGTTATTACTACTAGTACGGTACCATTCTATTGTAACGTTTTCCTTAGTTTATTGTTTCCCCTCACCCAAACATCGCCATATGCGGTTCCTTTTAGATCGATTACGGCGATTAAGAATGGAAGCTAAGAATAAGTAACAAACCTAAAGAACAACCAACGACAATGCGTTCATTCATGGGTATCCATAGAACAGTGTGAATCAGATTCAATGCGAAACTACCTAGGTGCATTGTGCACAATATGTTTTCCTCGTAGCAACTGATAATGCAAAACAAAATCATGATATCCAACCCATAAAACGCCGTCGCTATGTCAAATAGCAATAACTTGTATGCCAGAATATACGTCGCTACTCTCTCCTCCGTAGACTTTCATCGTCTTGTTCGCCCTCATAGTCTGCGAGCATACCGCGAATCTCCGGCTCATCATGGTGCTCTTCATCGTGAGAACGATCAGAGCCGCCAATGGCCTTCGCAAGTTTGGCGCCCTCCCTCTTTCCGCGCTCGACGTTGATGAACCAGATGAAAGGTGCAGGTAGGCCAACAAGAGCCGCCAGGAACCAGAATGCAGGTCGAAGATGGCCGGTCTTGGCGTTGATGGCACCAACAATCGTTGGCCCAAAGACACTGGAGCCTTTGTCCGTAATCGCATAGAGTGCGTAGAAGGCAGCCTCGGATCCAGGAGGAATCAGCTCTCCATAAAGGGAACGGCAGTAGCTACTCAAGCCACCCAACACTAGGCCGTAGACTGCAGCCAAGGGATACATCTCCCACGGTTGCTGTAGCCCTAAGACTCCCCAATTCTGAACGAATGGAAGATATCCCAAAAGTCCATAAAGAGGAATCAATTCGAAAAGGCCAATGCAGACGAGGATGGTTTGATGAGGCTGCAGCTTAAACAGGCGCGAGATCCACGACCAACCCAGGGCGCCAACGACTCCTGCCGTTGTGGAGATGACGTTGATCATCCCGAGGGCCCAGGGCTGCATATGCAGCTGCGTCTTTGCAAACAAGATCGCGGTTGAGGACGTTGTGGCAATTGCATCCGAAAGGAGGAACCATCCTGCCAAGAAAAGCATAATATCGAGAAGCTGACGCGCCAAGCGAATGGTCCTGAACAAGGATTTCCATGCATACAGAAGATACGATAGCCATGAATGTTGACCCTTGCGACCATTGTTCTCCAGGGGCGGACCAGGTCTGGGACGCAACCACATAGCGGCAGGAATTGTGAAGACAGTCCACCATAGTCCCACCACGAATAGCACGACCCTTTGGGCCCACGTGGTGTTATGCATCGCAATCAGAATACCAATTGCAACGCACTGGACAAATAGAGCCGCACCGTAGCCGATACCAATGCCCTTTGCGGAAATTTGCGACGAAAGCTCAAGTTCCTTGGAGGTGAGGCTTCTCAAACGCTCCTCTGTAGGCACCGGCACTGCATCAGGTAGTAGAGCCGAGACCGAGTTGGCAAGGGCAGGGTCTAAATTACCCACGGAATCCTCCATACGTCGAGACTCCAGACCGCTATCTGCGAGGTCCGGGGTTTCGACGCGACGTGCTTCAGCGACTTCAGGGTGGTGCTGAACCAGGAGAGGAAGGAAGGAATTCAGCAGGACGAATGAGGCGCCAAATGACACATTGGAAATGATGGTCAAGAGGGCGCCGAGGAGATATGTTTCTTTGGAGATGAAAATGAAAGCCATGACGGAGAAGCTGCCAATCCAAGCGAATGTCAATAACAGCTTCTTCCTATAATTGCCATGGTCCGCAGCACAGCTGATGCTGACGACGAGAAGAGCTTGAAACAGAACACTGATTGAGAAAGTATACATAGCGAAGCTCGCCGTGTTGATCTGCATGCCAAAGACATACACGACGCAGGGGTCGTCGTCCCCTGATTTGTTGTCGCTGCTTGCGCAAGCTTTGTTGGGATCGTTTTTCGAAACTCCGCGTTCTCGAGCGAGGGTTTCGAGAAGAATGGGTATAAAAGAGGCTGGTATGCGAGTTAGCGGTGCATCCGAAAGCTATCCCGGCGCCAGGAATCAAAAGGCGGATATAGCAATCCATAGGGAGGGTAGCCCGTACCGAAACCGCAAATCACGTACGTCTCGGCCGCGAACGCATACATGTACCAACCCCGAAGCTCCTTGCGACTGGTCGGGCGGACATCTTGACCGCTGTAGCTCGAGATACCCGGCCGCGACATGTTTCCGTTGCTGCTACGGGAGCTCATGCTTCCGTCAGTAAGCGACCGCTCGTCATCCGCTTCGAACGATGAAGTGGTAAAGGAGCGGAACGAGGGTTTAGAAATGTTCGAGATTCCCGACCACAGACGCTGCTGACCCAAGAGGGATGGTCGAGGTGGTGGGTTCGCCATCAGCCGCCGCGCCGCGCATCAAGCAGGTACCGATTGGGCCACGTGATTGCCCAAACAGGCAGAACAATGTTACGGGGGACGAAATCAGCCAGTAGAACACAGAAGCGCCTTGCCAGGCTGACAGGTCTCACGTCTCACTCGATCAAGGGTAGGCCTGATTGTCACAAACACAACTCGACAATGAGACCTGAGCCCGGCCGTCGCAGATCACGGGTTTCGCAGCAGCTGGGCGGGTCTCTTGTCCACGCCTTGACGACTAACGGCCAGGTTGTCGCAAGTGACAGGGAGAACAGTGGTTTTTGCTCGTTAGTCCAAAAAAGGCACCCGTTGTAACCCCATTGCCCTAGACCAGAGCGATCTGTGGCTGCGGTATTGGAGAACTATGCACAGGCCGAACGAGAAATCAAGTAATGGGCTGCTTAATTGCCCGCGATATATGCAGCAACCAAGCTCATTGACCAGTCACCTTCAAGGATGGGTCCACATGCGGTCCGGCACATTCACGATCGCCTCTTCACATGATGGGCTGGCGCTCTCGGATTTCCACGACTGAAGCCATTCGGTTTCCTCGATCACAGGGTTTTGTGTGCTCAGAGATCTCTTGACAGCCCGGATCAATGCTACTCTTATGCTAGATCTGGAAAGTCGGCGCGAGCCGTCGTAGTGCTTCTCCTGTGGGGCATCTAGGCGGCTTTCTCTTAGATCCTGACCCTTGTCGCTCTCTAGAGTCTCACCCAGATGGGGTAGTGACGCCTTCATCGTCACCAAACAGTGAAGCTAGCAAGTTTCAGATCTAACCTGGGGGGGGAGTGGTTGAGCATAGGCCCATTGGCAGTAGAATCACGCCCAGCCGTCGCGACTAAAACCGTTGCTCTCTGTACGCTGCGGCAAATCACGACAGGTCTTTTGATTGATGAGGATGGAGATGATCTACGAACAACGAGCCCACTTGTGCAGAATAGCCGCTTGTGACAAGTTGCACGTCCGGCTAAAGGGGATGTCGTCAGAGATTTACTCAACAACGATCGCGACGCATGAAAGACTTGACCGGCATTTACCTCACGAAATACCGAGGGCAAAGAACTCCATCCCACCTTGGCCCCAAATGGTGATCGACAACCATTGTACCTGTTGCAAATCGGCTCTCGTGCCCCCGTAGTATCATGAGCAAGTTGTTGCCGGCTCCGCCTCTTGCGCTTGACTTGAAGATTTTGGCTGAAATTGTTCAGTATCTACAGCTCAACAATCCGTAGAATGTATGGGAATGGGAGGATCTGTTCAGCTGACTATCTTTTTAATCTTGCACCTGGTCACAGGGTTTCAGAGCAACGCGCATTGCTTTGAGGATGCATTTCTAATAAGACCCTACAGAGTTGATCCAGACTCAAGAACGTAAGATTCCTGTAAGCCTCATTGTCCATTTAATTTGGCCTAGACTTCGGCAACCGGAACCATACCATTACGAATAAGGCTACAGCGGACCTTTCGAACAGCCCAATAATGGCTTGCCTCGAACCTCATTTGTAATTGAGACGGCCGCTGTATCAGAAAGGCTGGGACGAACGAGCCAATAGAATCTCATTTCCACTACAGTTGAACAACATAAGAAGCGTTTCCTTCAATATGAAAGCCGATCCCGGATAAGGTGGTAGGGAGCAGGCTGCTTGCCGCATCCTCGGCACCTGTCACCCGATCCTCTGTTTCATCCACAATGGTCGTTTCCTTTATACGATCCCAGCTACCGGGATCATTGCATTATGGGTCGAAGCGGCTGTTCAGCATTGATCCATTCCTAAGGCGAGGATCTGCATATGAACCTTTGGGCCGTTAAAGATGCCGTTGAGCTCTATAAAAGGACTTGGCATTCCATTCTCGCAATCTAGGTTTGAGAAGCACCACCTCTACCACTCTTTAGATTCCAAGGCAGCTTCTTTTCCCCATTTCTCCCCTCTCAGTTGAGCAACATCATACACCATGAAGGCCAACCTCTTCTTCCTGGCACCCCTGGCTGCGCTGGCGGCTCCCACAGTCAATGAGCGCCAAGCATCTGCGAGTATCGACAAACTCTTCAAGGCAAAAGGCAAGCTGTACATTGGCACGGCGGCCGACCGAGGCACCCTGACCAGTGGCAAGTCGGCCGACATCATCAAGGCCGACTTTGGCCAGGTCACCCCTGAGAACAGCATGAAGTGGGACTCTTTGGAGCCTTCGCAGGGCCAGTTCAATTTCGATGGCGGCGACTTCCTTGTCAACTTCGCTAAGGAGGCCGGCGCATCGGTTCGTGGGCACACCTTGGTGTGGCACTCACAGCTAGCCCCGTGGGTCAATGGCATTACCGACAAGGCGGCACTCACCAAAGTCATTCAAACCCACGTCTCCACCATCGTGGGCCACTGGAAGGGCCAAATCCGGGCTTGGGTTAGTAGCAATGTTTAAGGGGGGCTGCAAGTATCGTTTGCTCGAGGGACATCATAACTGACAAGGCTGCTTTTTAGGATGTTGTCAATGAAATCTTCAACGAGGACGGCTCTCTTCGAGATTCCGTTTTTTCCAGGGTGTTGGGCGAAGACTTTGTCAGAATCGCGTTCGAGGCAGCTCGCGAGGCCGATCCCGATGCTGTTCTCTATATCAACGACTACAACCTGGACAGTGCCAACTATGGAAAGGTGACCAACGGTATGGTTGCCCACGTCAAGAAGTGGCTTGCCGCAGGCTGGCCTATTGACGGTATTGGTAAGCTTCAGGCCACTCTGTAGCACTGGCCGGTGGTGTATTAATCTGAATGGCAGGCTCGCAAACTCACATCAGTGGCGGCATGGGCGCCAACACCCTCGGCGCCCTGCAGGCCCTCGCCTCCACTGGCGTCAAGGAGGTCGCCATCACCGAGCTTGACATCAAGAACGCGCCTACCACCGATTATGTACAGGTCGTGGACGCCTGCCTGCAGGTGAAGTCGTGCGTTGGCATTGTAAGAACAGTCTCGTAATATTTCGTGATAACGAGCTAACACCATAGCAAGACCATTTGGGGAGTTTCCGACGCCAACTCCTGGAGGGCAGGAGAGAATCCTCTCCTGTTCGACAACAACTTCTCTCCGAAGCCAGCATACGATGCCATCGTCCAGAAGCTGCAGTAAGGGTCAAAGACACGGGGGGGTTTTCACGTAGGAGCCGACTGGGTCAATACGTGTCGATGTGTCAGAAGACCAGTTGCTCCACGTCACTCGCCACCGGGAGCGGTCCGATTCAGAGAGCAGATGATTGTAAATACCTGTAGAATCCCATGTCACAAACATTGCATTATGAAACCATGGCTCATCTTTGTTTTTCAACGAAAGAGTTCGACATCGTCAGTGAGACGACTATTTGATATTCAGCATAACAGTAAAGGAGGAGAAAAGAACAGGATATCATCGAGCTGAGAAGAATCAAGCGTAAAGTGAGGACCAAGAATAGAACAGTGCCAATTACCACCACGGCGAGCGGGCCCAAGAAGCCCGCTGGCTTATTCTAAGCGCTGAAAAGTCTTTCTTCTTGCACCGAGCTCACTTCTTGAAGACACCGAACAGCTTCGCCTTCAGTCGGTCGGCGAAGCTGATTGGGGCGCCGTTCTCGTCGTACTTGTGGGCGTCCTTCTTGCCGTTGGCAACGTGCTCGTTGCCGGCGCCGCCGCGGCCTGTGTGGTAGTCCTGGTTGTCCTGGCTTGCGCGAACGGCGACGTCAGGGACGACATCGTGGTCCCTGCGCTCGGAGGTAGGGGTGCCGACGTCAGTGATGTTGCCGGCTCCTGCGGTAGGCACACATGTCAGTGGCTGCTTGGCACAATCTCTATGTAATTTGAGCGAGCATGTGAGAGGATCATGATTTGCGTGCGCCTAGGTGGGTGTAGGCCAGTGGGCACATATGGAAGAGGCAGCCATAAGATGAGCACGGCCATTGGCGCAACGCGACTGATGGCATGACGGCCCGAGTGAGGAGGGAGAGGAGGTGTAAGTACACATCGCACGGCGATGTTTGCCCGACTTACCTCCGCGTCCAGAGCTGAATGCGCCGTCGCCGTGGCTGCCTTCGACGCCAGCACGGACGACCTCGCCGTCAACATACTTGGTCTCGTCGGGGTTGATGTTGCCGGCGCCGCCGCGGCCGTGGGAAACTTCGCCGGCCATTTCTGTATTGCTGTCGATAAGAGCGCAAAGGAGGTGAATGGCTTCGCCTCGAAGATCAGGGCCAGCAAAGGAGTGCGTGGGTTGATGAAGGGGGGAGAGGTGTGGGTGCGGGATGGAAGAATGCGACGAGGAAGACTGGGGAAACAGTGCAAGAAAAGCAGGTTACATCCAGGCGCGGGAGCCTTTTATTATCAGGCTGGGCCGATCAGGTCGTTCGTTACTGTCGCAGCTACTACGGAGACCTGTGCTTGCAACGGACAATCGAGGCGCATGCGAGGATAAGGGTTTTTAATGAGGCCAACACCTGGGGCGGCGTGTAAATGAAGCCACACGGGTTCCCCAATGACATCGGCTGCCTGGGCCCATGCCATACGTCTACCATGTCATTACGCCACGCTGGGCACGCCTTGCGCACTGCATAAGATACCTTAACTTAAGGTAAGGTATCCCTCCCCGGCCGGCGAACACGTGTGATCGGCCAGGTCCAGCTACAGCAGGCACGAGAACTCTGGGGTGCAGTTTGGTTCGTCGGACAATCTTTATCAGCCCTCGAGATGCAAGGACTTGTATCGGCACCGTCACCAGTCACACACCACTTACAAGCCTATCGGACGTCCGCGATAGTCCTAGTGCTACCTTATCGCTGGGCGGGCTTCGGTACCCACCTCTGGTATCTCTCCCGCGCGTGCGAAGAGGGGCCGGGGCCAAGACTCACCTCACCAGGTCGCAGCGCAGCGCGTGGGAGGGCGACCAGTCAGGAGCGCCAGAGCCGTCCGATGCGGGTAGGTTTTACGTACCTGAATTTGGTGACGCTGCCCGTTTGCTGGGGGACGAGGCGGGACGAGCGTCCAGCTCGGTATCGGCAGCGACCAGGATGGCGCTCGACGTCCGGGGGGGAGCTTATCAGTTGCCCTTGCAGCTTATCCTGGCGTGGCTTGTCCCTTGTCCCTAGTGCCCTGCCCCGGAGATGTGCTTGGCGCCAGTTTGATAGAGAGAGCCGTTCGATGGTTCGTCAACTCGTAGCCCAGCCATCCACTTCGATCATCAGATGCCATCGATGCATGGCTTTTCTTCTCTCAGACTGGGAATTAGTGTCGACCCAATTTCATTGTGGCCCTTCCCTGTTTTCCGATGGTGGCCGCCTTACACTGCTATGGAACTTGGCCGCCCTGTTAGCCTCACTACCGTATCTACCACACCCTTCATCCTAGCAAGTACATCGCCCATTCCTAAATAGATTCATGGTATTCTGGTTGGGAATAACTTTAAAGCTCGTAATCGCAGAAATTTGATCCTTTACGGGTTTCTTGTCATGTCTTTGGTTGCTTGAATACGCAGAATGCATGCGCTCCTGCATCACACCTTCACCGCATGACTGAACCGGCGCCTTTTGGCTTCAAAGACCAGGCCGTTTCTGCCCATCACCTCAAGGACCGTCTTGGCTTGGCGAGTCATTGACGTATGTCATAAGGCAACCTCTGATAAGAAGCAAAAAAAAAAAAAAAAAAAAAAAAAAAAAAAAAAAAGCTCACCAGCCTATGGGGCGTGCGCCGGAAGCTTGGCCGTCAAGGTAAGCTCAGATTTAAGGCCATTTGACGCATACAAGGGGGGTTCCAGTGACATCATGTGGTGTAAACTCCTCTAAACATACAGATCGAACCTTGTCTGTGGGCAACGCAGAATCGTTGCTTTTTATTATCCTTTACAGATGAATGAATTGATG
>PXOD01001074.1:0-11512 GCA_003012165.1 Paramyrothecium roridum
CTTGAGGAGGGGTCTCGGGCTGCTGAGGGGGAGTCTCAGGCTCTTGGGGAGGAGTCTCGGGCTCTTGAGGAGGGGTCTGGGGCTCCTCTGTAGGAGGAGGGACACCGGTCTCCGGGTTCTGGGTCTCCGTCTCATCGGGAATCTCAGGCTCCTCGGGAGGGGTCTCGGGGTCTTGAGGAGGAGTCTGGGGATCCTCGGTGGGAGGCTGAGGAGCGCCGACACCGTCAGGAGGAGAACCAACGTAGATGGTCAGGGTGTCGACAGCACCAGAAGAGACAGTGCCGGAGGCGTTCTCGTTGCCGTCGGGGTTGACGTCGTCGTAGGCGAAAGAGTAGCCCTTGCCGTCGACCTCGTACTTGTGGACAATGCGGCTGTAGTGGTGGGTGGGGTCGACGCCGTAGTAGTGGGTAGAGTCGAGGCTGGGCTGGCGGTCACCGCCCTCGATGAGGAGGGTGGAGCGGGTGAAGGCGGCGCAGAGACGGGGGATGACAGCCAGGTGGATGCCGTTATCCTCGGGCAGCTTGCCGAAGGGGCCGCTGTCGCAACCCCAGATGTCGCGGTGGGTGGGCTTGGCGTAGCCGCGGTTGTCTCCGTCACACTCGAGGAGGTCGCCGTTGACACGGCAGTTGATGTCGCCAGCCTCCATCTGGGTGTTGAGGACCAGGGTGTTGGTCTTGTAGTGCTCCCAGACCTGGTCGACGTAGGGCTGCCAGTAGTCCTGGAAGGGCTCCTGCTCGATGGCCGAGAACTCGTTGTTAGAGAGGACACGGATCGGGGTACCCTCCTCGTTGGCAATGCAGAGGCTGCTCCAGGCGAAGCCGTCAATCTCGGACTGGGCGACGAGGTCGTTGCAAATGTCGACGACGGCCTTTCCGTGCAGACCGTGGGTGAGCTGGGAAGGGCTGCCGTCGGTGACGGTGAGACCCATGCCGAGAATCATGCCGACGAAGTCGACGTAGCTGATGTTGGCGTAGAGGACGAGCTTGTCGGTGTAAGTGAGCTCGACGAAACCCCAGTTCAGGCCGGAGCTGGGGTCCTCGAGGTTGCTGAGAGAGGGCTGGACGAGACCGTCGCCGGCGCCAGTGAAGACCATGAAGAAGGTGAGGTCTCCCTCGCAGAAGTAGATACGGGCCGAGGTGATGGTGATGGGGAGGGTGATCTTGAGCGTCTCGCCCTTGGGGGGCAGGGGGATGGCAATGTTCTCCATGATCTTGACGGGGTCGGCCGAGCCGCCGGAGCTGGGGTAGATGAGCTGGCCGTCGGCGCCGAGGAAGACAATGGCACCATCAGAGTCTAGACCCGAGAGGTAAGCGTTGACGTTGCCACCGTCGAAGTTGTTGACGAACTCCATGGGCAGCTGGGCCGGGATGGCTCGCTTGGACAGGACCTCGTCGGCGGGGACCTCGACCGGCTTCTCGTTGAAGACGGTTCCGTTGAGCGTGTTCTTGGTCTCGACGACGACGTTCTTGATGCTGCCGGGGTGGGCCGAGGTGAAGGGGCTGGATCGGGACTGCAGAACGAGAGTCGGGGCCGCCATGACGGCGCCCAGGAGGGCGCTAAGAACAGCAAACGAACGCATGGTTGCAACTTGGGATATAAATGAACGTGTGTGTGGTTTCAAAATCTGGAAGCTGGAGTTTCTTGTCTGAACGAGGACCTAAAGAATGTAAGAGGATCCAAGAAAAGAATGAATGAAAATGAAGGACACAAGGAAACAAGGAAAAAAAAGAGAAATCGCGGGAAGCAATACAGAAACCAGTCTGTAAAGCGCAAAGGAATGGAACCGCGATCGAATTCGCTGAAGAAGAGAAGGAGCCTCATCCAGAGAAGACGAAGACGCCCCGACCCTATATAGCCATCGTATGTCCAAGCTTCGCAGCATCCTTTTCCAGTCCTACTGGCCAAGGGGGTGGAGAGGGGCCGTTGGTCGTGCTGCTGCGCCGGGGGGGGGGATGAGTGATTCCCACCCACACCTACGGATCGCGGCTCGGCGTCACTTGTGGGGGGGGGGTTTACCTCCCCTGGCCTGAGAGAAGCTTCCAAAAATGTACATATTGAAGGGCAAGCATCCATGTGGGCATAAGTTAACTGGGGGTGTAAGAGGTCTCGTTGTGGGAAACTTGGTACTTTGTGCCCGCGAGCGACAAGGGGGTCTTCGCGGCGGCAGTACTATGTAGGCCCAGAAGGTAAGGTCCCTAGGGCGGCCAAGCCAGCAGAAGAGAGCACGGGCTCGTCTTTGATGGAGAGGCGCGCATGTTTGGGCCCAGGTTGGATCGTGGCATGGCATTGGCATGGGTCCCAAGGGGCGGGTGGGTGGAAGAGCAAGCGATGCATTTAGCATCAGATGAAACCGACCTCACTCCCGGTCCTGCGCTGCCATTGGTCGGGTCCCTGAAGGTTGCTTACTGTGAAATGTTTCGCGCCTGCGTTTGCCTTGCCATGGGATCGGCAACTAGACGCACGACAGCGGGGACGTCCAGCAGACTTACAGGTTGCAAGGATCTGGTGTTCCCTGCGGCGCCGTGAGAGCTACGCCACATGGATCTGGCCTAGAGACGCAGCCTTGCGCTATTCGTTCCATGGGCATCTCACTTGGGGCCAGATGAGATGGGTTCCATCGACAGTGCGTGCAGTAGCTCGACAATGCGATTGATGCCATGCATTTGCATCAGGTTGGACGTCTACCGAGCTTCGAGATGGAAGGCCGCTTGAGACTTCTCTGATGCATACGATTTTTGCTTCGGGCCTCCAAGGCAAACTTGGCAAGGCTGTGCGTTGCATTGCTCGAATCCTATAGCCCCCACAAGCGCGTTCTTCGACGATGCCTCGACCAACAAACACACTTACACCAACACCACGAGGCTCGGGGCTCCTGGGTCAAAGCCTGGAACATGCCATGCAAGAACCAAAACATCGAAAGCGCATTCCATGTTCCCCATTCGAATTCCATGGGCCACAGCCAACGGAGCCTCTGCCTGCGTGTCGACGGCCGCGCTCCTCCTCTGTACCACCAACGTGGAGAGCGTGTCTAAATATAAACCTACAAGATGCGCTAGACTCCGAAACGGAGCTCGTTCTGGCTGGGATCTTGAGATTAAAGCCTCTCGGCGCCGGGTGAGATTGTCTCCACAAACGTTTCCCGCGCCACAAGAAAACGGCATAACGTTATGGTGGTGGGCATTGTCTTGCCATCGATAATTATCGCCATGAGCGACGGTCCCATCGCACCAGCCACGGGCCAGAGGGGCCATGCGCGCAGATTGCCAGAAGAGATCGGCAGCATCTGTGCAGATGACATCGAGGCTATTCGAGGCAGCCCCTAAATGGAGAGCCCCGTTCCTGCATTTAGGGCAAAATAGGTGCATTTTAATTAAGGGGTGGCTGACGGACAAGGGTTGCCGACAGGGGGGGTCCCGTCGCCTGCCCTCGAGTGGACGCGCTACCGGCCCTATGCGAAACACCAAGACATTTGCATGGGAATCCTTTGCGCGCTGGTGTCGACGGCTTCAAGTGCCGCACAGGCCAGGAACGCCCGGCCAGGAGACTACATCGTGCAGCCAAAATGGCCTTTTGCTCGATTGGCGTCTCCGCACCTGGATGGGGCCCTCTCGCTGATGTTGGTTGTATTAATACCAACAGGCCTCCACCTGAAGATGAGATCTGCAGCCAACATGTGCCGATCGAGATAAACCCTCACAAACGACCTTTGGCCAACACTCCAGATGAACAAGGTGAACAAGCAAAAAGCCTCCCAGTAAAGTGGAATGCGATGGACTCATTGCGGTCGGAGCGTCCTGCTGAGGGCGTATTTGGGGGACGGGGCCACGATCTCAGGCGTCAGCAGAACCTGCACAACAACCAACACGCAGGACGATAGGAGGTGCTTGCTGTGCGCAAAGATGCTCGATCAATATATGCCTCACCACTACCATCTCACCTGTCAGAGTTATCTATGGGCCTCGACGATGACTGACTTACTCACCGTCCGACTTACACGTTGCACAACCGCGCCTTGTGCATTCGGACATGCCCGGAGCCGACATGTTGACCGGAACAACTACCAAACCAACCTGGAGACAATTCCAAGGCTTTTGGACCCATATTATGATGAGACGATCCGTTCGTCGTCGAGGGGCGGTTGTCGGAGTGAAAGTCGGTGGTCCTACTCGTGCCCATCGAGAGGTAATGTCAGTAGCACGAGTTGCTATCACCGATAAACCTTTTCGGAAGGTTACATCTTGCACAGTACATCTTTCCTACAACGAAGCCAGCATACGGAAGATTCATCGCACGGCAATGACAAGTGCTGTAAGATGGAAATGCGGGCTCCATAGTGCCTCGTCATGGTGAGTGCACAGAGGCAATAGCCAATGATATGCGGAGCCCTAGTATCAGGAGAAATGGGCAGGAGGCAAAATCGTCGGAAAGACTGAAATCGCAGTGGCTTTAGCAATTGCAAGGATAATAATTGTAAATCCAATGAAAAAAATATGGCATTGCCTACCTCCAAACAGCGGAAAGAAAGGTCCGATTCACTAGGCTCTGCAGAATATTTTTGCTTGAGGTATATAATGTATAATTTCATGTAGCTCTCCCATCCGAATACGAGCTATTCAATCATCCGATATGGTGTAGTGGCTAACATCGCTCGCTCTCACCGAGCAGCCCTGGGTTCGATTCCCAGTATCGGAGTTTCTTTTTGACTTTTTGACGGTCTTCTTATGTTTTGGGGGACAGGCTCGTTGCCTCTTTTCACTACTCTGGCCACTCTGGGGACTGGTTTGGAGGGGTATTTTCTCTTGGGATAAAAACAAACCGCAGCGACGTACCTCAGAGTTGGCGCTGCTAGGCAAGCGCTAGAATATTGAGCGGCTCAAGCTTGTTCCGTCTACTCATGAACACTTTCGGATTGACTTCTGGCTTCCTTTTCATAAGTTTATCCAAGAAGAAGTTTTTTTGCATTCGTCTTTTTTGCCACCAGTCCTTTGTGCAACAAGAACCCAACGAGCATTGCTAAGACGTGCTGGCAATTTCAAGGCTTCCGTCCGTCCCGTTCCCTACCCTATAGAGCCAGTGAACGGCCACGCCAAGCTCATTCCCCTGGTGACCCGAGCGAATCGATTAGCGAAAGCTATTCAGGCAAAATAGAATATTCAGGTTGTAACGTTCAATTACTCCACGGTTCGCAAAAGGACTCATGAAATGTCAATTATGCAAAATCGTGGTAAAGGTAATGTGGTAGGTGAAAAAGAAAAATGCAGCCTCTCACTTTATTACTGGTGCTCACAAAGTGCAAGTGATGTATGTATGTATTGTGACGGAATATATACGGTTAGAATCGAATTCTCATGACGACCTTCAGACAGAAAAGATCTGAATAATGCATGACTGCTCGCAGCCTATGTACAGTTTGGGGCAGCCGGCCACGCTACCTCCCTTATACTCCTTTCATACTGTTGTTGGTTTCATTGAGTTCATCAAGATAGCCAAGTCCTTGGTGGACAAAGCTTAGCAGCTGATGGGGCGAGGGCCAGGGGCCTGGTACGCTCGCTTGTTGTTGTCCGGCTTGCCAGTGTTACCGTAGATGCTGATCTGGATGCTGGGGTCGTTTTGCTTGTACGCGCCGGGCAGCGACACGGTCTGGCTGGGGTTGAAGTTGCCGCTGCCGGTGACCTGGATCTGGGCGCAGCTGCCGTAGAACTGGGCGCCGCCCGAGCTGCCGGCGCTGTGCAGGGCGAGCAACTCAATACGCAGCAGGTATTGACCCGGAGCGATGCACTGGGGCACGTTGAAGTAGTGCCAGCCGCCGCCCTGGAGCATGCGGTCGACGCCCCACAGGCCGCTGTTGGTGTCGAGGTTGTCCTCGGCAATCTTGAACCACTGCAGGCCCTGGTGCGAGCTCGACGCCGCGTTGCTGACCTTGGCGAGCCATGCGGTGATGGGGCCCTTGTGCGAGGCGGCGATCGGGTTGTCAGCGTCGCCGGGGAACTGGGGGCCGCCGAGGACGTGCTGCCAGTAGTGGCCAACGCGGGCGCCCGCGGGCACTGTGATGACCTTGGAGTTGGTGTAGCCGGACTGGCCGCAGACAATGTCGTTGGAGTTCACATTCTGCACGGGGTTGTTGTTGTTGGGAGCGCGGAGACCCGTGAGCTGGCCCTGGTTCTGGCCGTTGACAGAGATGGCCTTCAGAGATGTTAGTTGCCGTTGCTAACGACCGAGAGATCAAGGAGACCGACCTGGAGGATGGCATGGCCCTGGACAGAGGCGGCGAGGGCCAACGAGGTGAGGATCGAGAACTTCATGGTTGCAGAATGGAGTGGTAGGCGACTTGCTTCGACAAGATGAGCTGGATCACCCAGGCCGGACATCCACGTATATATATATACCCAGAGTAATGGACAGAGTATAATACCATCTGATATACATGCTTCATATGGACAGGGTGCGGCCCCCACTTGTCACTAAGAAGTGAATTAATTATCCGGAATCCGCTTCCCGCGATTCCTGCCAAGTTGATTAGGGTGGCTTCGAGGCTGACCAGGATGAATCATGGTCCGGCTGCCGCATACGTGGGACGGCACAACTGCGGACTTTTGCAATGTGGGCAGCACTTCGTGACCTCTATACTGCCGTGGTGAGTGGGATTGACCCAAGTTTGGGCCGCGGGCGCTTGACATGGATCGGCGGTATGATCTACCCAAAAGAAACGGATGCCATATTCCATCCGCAGCCGTTTGGGCGGCGTGTGGTGATGTGGATCTGGGAGAGGGCCCTTCAGACCATCCAATACAACACCTATCGCTTGAGCTTCGCTTGAAGTTCTAGGTGATCTGAACAAGGCGACAAGACATCACTACAGAAGATTCTAGCGTAGCTAATGCGTCTCAAGAGTCGACTCGCTTCGACTCGCTTACAGGCCGGACCAACCACACGTGGTGAAGCTTCGGGAATTTAGCAACAGTAGACTGCAAGGGCCGGCACTTGTTTAGCCTCATCCTTTCATGATACCAGCCTGGGCCTGGAAGGTGCAAAATGTGGCCTGCCTAGTGTACCAGAGATGGTCGCCGCAACAATCTGGAATCCCGGTGGTCGTTCCGGCTCCGGCGTCCGAAATTGGGCCTTCCGGAAGAAGTGCCCCCGACAATGCTGTTGGCTGGCCCACTCACCCTGTTTTGAACTAATGGTTCTGTGCAAAAGGGCTGCGCCCGTGGCCTTGGAGCCAAGGTCATCTGACATTTTGAGGGACATGATTGGTATGGTGCAATCATGACGGCGTCGGAGCCCTTCAAAGCCATTGACGACGAATGTCGGCTGGCGGTACGAATCTTGATGCCAAGCAGGAACGGCCTCTGAGATCGACCTTGGCAGGATTGAATGCCCAATTCGCACCTGTTTTGCGGCAGATCCAGCCTTGACCCGATGAAAAATTCCTCTCGTGGCAGGCATATTCCGAACTAAACGCGCTATGAGAAACAAGATGTGAGAAGGACTAAATGCTCCGACCCCATGCGGCGGCACGCGAACGCTTTTAACGCCGATACAGCTCAATACGATTTACTTTTGATGCCCGGACGGTTGGAAATCAACTGGCATACCATTTCAAGGTTACATGAATGCAGTCGCTTTGCAAGAGTAGATGGCGGCATTTGATGATTGTACGTCATGGTGCGTATAGGATGTGTCGTGATTGGTACAAGAATCTGGAGTGCATGATGAGGCACAGCAGACGGACCGGAGGCGCTTTTCAGAATGCTACCATTTCCGGACCGGAGGCATCATTCGCAGACGAGACTCCGGCGTAAATCGGAAGAAACGGACTTGGCATTGCGCATAACAGCGTAGGAGGGTGGAAAGAGGCGAGGCTCGCGTAAGTAAGACAACTGTTCGAGTTCAAAAGCCCAAGCAACAATTGAGCACAGTCCTGAAAGGGGATTACACAAGGCTTGTATGAGGCTCTTGCGATGCGACGTGGGTAAACCGCTAACGCTAAATGCAAGACTAAGACTGGTTTGGTGACTAAGGTAATCGTGAACAATCGCGACTTGGGGGACGATATGCTTTCGCACATTTGTGGGGTAGCAGTCCACCTAAACCGGGAACATGGCACCCCGAAATAGTCCTGGTCATGGACTCTTGGTTTTCGGTTGCCCGGCGATTGTGCAAGAGGCTTGCTACGGCCTCCTGACACTGGTTTTTCCGGAGCTACAGTCAGGCCATCCGGATTTTGCCCCCTCGGGGCAAAAATAGGCGCCAACCCTGGTCAGGAATTATGGGACCTCCTAGCCCACAAAATGACGGACGACCTCCGGCCCAGCGTCTCTCTCACATGCGAAAGCTAGATTTCAGGTCCGGGGCGCACGGTGGAGTTAGTCGGCCTTCATCAACAGCTTCAGACAATAGCACAAGCAAGAGCACACACGATATAAGCGTACAGATTGCGTGGGGAGTCGTCGCATTGCTGCCAGTCCAGGCTAAAAGGGACGGCCGGGGAAGTGAGGGGGACACTCGGCGAGGGTGTTGGTTGGTCTGACATCCATATCGGGCGGAGATTGTGGATGCTCCCCGGATGCTCATGGGTCAGCGCCCATTCGGATTGCAGGCAAACCGGTCAATCGCTCCGAGCTACTTCTGCTGGTTTCGTACCAAAGGAACCACTCAGGGACCTTACAGAGTAGCCGAGGTGAGCAGAGATAAAACATGAGCGACGGTTCGATGTTTACAAGAGGCTGAATGAATTGCCTGCGAGAAATCCTGAACAGTCATGATCGGACAGGGCTACGGTCGCGTTCCTCAACGCTGCCGCACAGTGCTCCAATAGACAAGTTCTAAACTGTACCGAAATGTATATCCCAGGGACGGGGGTGCGCATAATCATAAGAGGGCAGAGGCAGGATCTGAGCAACTTGGCAAGCCTGGGAAGTGCCGGGCATAGGTCATCGGGCTCGGCGCGATGGCTTGCGACTTGACGCCGGCTGGTTGGTTGGGAGCCCGGATTTGTTTTGCACACCGTGCGTGATTGGGCTGGCGCTGCCCTCCTTCGGCCCCGGCGTGGCGCTTTCTTTCAGGGTTGGATTTCCTTTCTTTTTCCCCTTTCGCGTGCTGCCGGCAGAGTTTGGGCGGACGCTTGATGCAAGGATTGGGGAAGGGAGAAAACAGCCAGCCAAAATTTTCTTCTTGTCAAAATCGGATTTGCATCCTCATGCTCTCATTTAATGGTTCAATGTGACACTGGCTATAGTGTGTTTGCGAGCTCGTGTCGACATGAGTCTCTCAAAGGGTGGTTAACCTGAAATCCTATGTTAAGTGATTGCGGCCGGGCTAGGATCACCTGCGTCAGCTGTTAGTAGGTTTGAGGGGAATGAAACGGTAAGTTGGTCGATTGAGATGAAGGGGACTGGCGCTGTGACGGCAATCCGTACTGTGACGAAAATACCGACACTGCGGCAAGGCTGCGACCGGCCCCACTTCAAACTGGTCGAGATGCCGGCCGATTTATGATCTAAGTGGTCATGACAGGCGAGTAGACCAGGGAGGATTGGGAGAAGGATGGGAAAAGGGGGGTAGCAAACACGGTCTCGGTTGCCCGCACCGCATTGCCCCGTTCGCCGCGATTGGGCGCTGCCGGCGGAGGCGCCTTGAGCCGTCCGCGTGCTGCTCCATCTGCTGCGGCGTGGTGTCTAGCCTAACTGATGGTGAGCAGCACCGACAGTACAAACCTAAATGGAGGGAAAAAAAAGAAAACAACGTGCCATCAGCGACCCGTTGGCGATGCGGCCGAGGCTCGATGCGGCGGCTTTCCTTGGTTGCCTTGACTAGCCGTTGATTTCGGGGGCACGGTGGCGTTGTGTGAAGGGGAAAGAAAGAACGGGCGGGAAGTCGGAGGGACGGTTTGGGGCAGGATTTTCGTGCCTGAAAATGCACCCCGGAGCCCAGAGGACAGAGGTACATGCACCTCACCTGGGCCAGGTAAGATGGTTGCAGGCGCCTTCCACATGGGGATGCGAATAAAACACCATGAACCAACGGGCTGACGGAGCGCAGCGAGCATACAGTACGGTAGTTCCTTGATAAGGTAGGTGTCTTGCTGGGCCATTCCCTCCAGGAGCACATACCGTCAACGATCCGTCTGCATCAAATAAGGAAACCGTGTTTTTCATTCACGGGGCGCCGGTTCGCTTGCCGATCCACGAACAGGCAGCGGGGAGGCATGTCGAGAGTAAAACAAAGGTGTTTTACGTCTACCTCTAGGTAGCTCAGTCACCAAGGTCAGGCGAGGTACTGCAGGTACTGGAGGTACAAGAAGTAAGTACTTTTCAGAGCACTTGCCTCCGAAAAGGTACCTAAGGTACCCTGCCTACCTAGCTCCTCCTCCCTTCTCCCCAGGCAGCGCGGCTGGCACACCACGAATGCGACTCTCCGGAGGTACCGTCACAGCGGCCTCCGTCGGCGTGCACTGTGCTCCAGGCACACATCCCGGACCAAGCGTGGCAGCGACATGGCCAGCCCGTGTGCTCTATCAATAGGGCTGCCGAGACGAACAAAGGATGTGACACTGGTTGCGGAAGCCGGGGCAGGGCAGGGATGGAAAAGAGGTGTGGGCTTGCGCAATTGTGCGCCCGTGGCCACCTGGAGCCTGCCGTTGAAGTCGTCGTCTTGCTCCGTCGGGCGCTGCGGAGAAGCCCGGTCTCGCGTGTGGGCCATTTTTCCCTCACCGGTCGCGCACATGGCAAGCATGAGAGATTGGAGGACAAAGGAGTAAGGTAAGGTAAGTGAAGTGACGGGCACGGAGGCCATGCCATCACACCAGGTCTCAGACGGGATCTCTGGCTCTACCTAGCGCAGAAGGTTTCGGCAGTGCTGCGAAATGAAATGCGGAGGAAGGCGACCAGCCGCAGCTCGGGGAAGCGAAGGGGACGGGAGGCGCCAGATTGGCCGCACGGCATCCACACCCAAGACCTCAGCTGGTTGCCCATCGATCGTGCTACACCCGATTCTCGAGGGCTTCAAGGGGGGCCCTCCACCCCCAGAAAGCCGATCACCTTCTCCTTTGCCCTACGCGCGCGCCGCGAGTTGCCGTGGCTATCCCCGACTTGTTCCCGCAGGTCCTCGACGCGTTTTTTTGTGTCGGTCGGACAGGGGAAGCGGAGAAGAAGCACTTGTAGAGAGACGATGCGCTCTCCGTTATGGCACCCTCGTCCAGAGCGGGTGTGATTGCCAGGGCGGGGAGCCGGCAAGAAATACTTGGAGAGCAGCGCCCAAAGGCGTTTCTTCTGTCTGCTTGTTCCTCTGTCTGGCTGGGAGGGGGGCGGGCGCATTTGGAGAAAAAGAACGAAACCCACACCCGACCCGCGCAAAGCACCGTGTCGACGGAAGAAGCAACGGCACTGTACGAGCAGGCTGGAAGCAAAGTGGAGCCTCCAAGGCCCCGGCAAACCACAGCCGATCCGCCGCACCGCCCGTGGCCCATCACCCATCACCCATCACCCCCTCCCCCCCCCCAAAAAAGACGTAC
>PXOD01001077.1:0-21569 GCA_003012165.1 Paramyrothecium roridum
GCATCGCCCTTCCTCTTCTCCAACGCCCATGCGCCCACATACCGGCCCGGTTACGGCGCCTCCATTGGCATGCTGGTCTTGGCTGTCGGAATTCACACCACTCTCTACCTGTACTTCAAGCGACAGAACAAGAGGAAGCTGGAGGGTAAGGAGGATTGGAGAATAGAGGGCAAGACGGAGGAGGAAATCGCCGAGATGGGCGAGCATAACCCGCGATACCTTTACACGTGCTAGTTGCCCTATCAGATACATTTGGGTTAGGAACTGCGTAGTAGTAGACAAGATTTGCTCTTATAAAACTCACCCTTACAATCACCATCTCAAGCTGTTCCTAGATGTTAAGTTGAAACCTTGGCCAACTTTGCTGTCTTGTTACAGCAAGGAGAGAATAGCTTCACACAATCCCGTATCACGGGCCCGCAATAAGTAATTGAAAGCCAAGAAGCAATAGCCATGGCACCGGAATCATCTTCATGACATTTTTTAACTTTCTTTGCAGACACATGAATAAGGCTCTGTATATGTCTGCAGAAGCGTCTTGCGTCTGTTGAACATCTGACATCAATATACCCGAGATCAGTCATCTAACGGGCAAGCTGGCAACGGCTTCAGGAATGTTGGACGAAGGGCTTTCTGCAATTTGTCTTTCAATTGTTCATCTGAGTTGGCGCGGCAATTCCGGGCGTAATTAGGCGGATCTCATCCCATACATTCCTGAATCGTTGCAGCAACCGTGCAGCAGGCACAAAGCTCATGGAGATAGCTAAACAAATGTCCTCCCACTCGGTCAGCCGCAGATTAGTTAACACTGTTTGAAGTTCTGTTTGGAACCATATTCTCGTTTTGGAGCCTGCGTCAGCTGCCGCTGCGCCAACAAAGAGCTGGCCTATGGTGAGGCTGATGGTGGAGGGAACGCGATTATTTGCAGCCATTAGGTTTAGTTGCAGTCTTTCAGCAAGGAAACCAAGAGGAAAAGACGCATCCGCGCTGAACGGGGCCAATAGATCTCGAGGCCAATCAAGGCTAAGAAATGTGAGTAGTGCTGAACCGAGGCACTTTACTGAAGGGCGTTTTTCCAAATTTAGAAGCTGTGCCATAGGGTGTAAGATGTTGATACGCTGATCGATCTCTGCTGCAACGGTATTTTCCTCTAGGAAAGAGGGAGAGTTTGTCGTAGTATCAAAGGAGTCTCGAAGACCAGATAGGTCTCGTCGAGCAGATACTAGCATGCCGAGAAATTTATCTTGACAATGTTTATGGAATACTAAGTTCAGTTCATCATACTGTTGCCCAGGTATACACGTGGCAGCGTGAGCAAGATCGCTGGTCAAGGCCCCCTTGTCAGCTGCAGCGATTGACCCTGAACATGTTTGTACACTTACAAGGTTACAACGTCGGAGAACCATTCTGGGATAGATTGTTGCCCATGAGCCTGTCTGAGCTTGATCATTTGCGTCAAGCCACTGACGTGGATAGCCCATTCAGCGTTGTTCCTAGAAAGTCGCTGTATGAAGGTAAGAAAAGGCGAGACAAAAAGAGACGATAGGTGGAATGAGTTACTACCTCACCAAATGACAAGACAAAGACAGCTGCCAAGAGACCATCACTCAGTATCTGGTTCACCGCATTTATTCGTTGGTTGATCATGCGCACTGCCCTGTAGGCATGATAATGAGACCGCCGCGCAAAGCTTGTATGTCGTGCAACCGGGTGATGCTTCAGCCCGACAGCCATGGACGCCTCAACCAGAGCCGGCTCAGAGGTAAGCAGAATAGCCCAACCAGCCTCCCTTGCGGGACCAGCTAAGCCACCAGCGCATGGGAAGATCAAGGGCTGAAACTCATGGAGTACTAAAGTTGACGTGGTCATATCAGTAAGCGCTCTGCTGCTATCTTGATTATCCATGAGACGGCTATTAGAGCAGGACATACAAAACTGGAAACAAATGGTCAATTCGTCAGCCAACCCTGGATGCGACAACGGCGACGTATTGGTTTGTAGGTCGAGTTCCTTGGGCGTCGAGTGGGACAAATCTAGTACGTTCACGGGCTGAGATGGAGATTTCCGGGCTGTCGCTTTCTGCTGCTTGTATGCCTGCTCGAGTCTCCTGCGACGCCGGGCAAAATTGCCCTTTGTAACATGTGCCCGCACCGCCTTGACCGCAGTTGTGTCTAGGCTAGCAGCTTGGCTAATGTTGACGAAGCTGAATTGTGTCGTCATGGTCTTGACTTGAACGGAACCGCACAAGGCAATCGAATTGTTGAGATAGCGATTCTGACCAAGAGCAGAGATGCTGCAACACAGTGGCTTCTAAATAGAATCTAAAAAGGAAAACAAAATCGCTGGGCAATGGAGAGTATCAATTCGGCACCCAGCTAATGTGCCTCGCAGACCGGACAAGGACATCCAGCATGACTAATACTAATAGGTTGGAAATGTGGACACCCTGTCGATAATGCATTGGGCCTATACTAGATTTGGAAAACAAGATGCCTTGGCTGCTGACTCGAAGTGAGGTCTGATACGCCGGCTACGTAGTGGGATCCGGATACGTGATCCCGCAAGTCAATTCCATTGCGATACGTTGCACCAAAAGTTCAGGACTCCAGATGATGAAAACGAAGCTTCGGGATCTTACCGGATTCGGGAAGCAAAATCGCTTGGCATATTTCGACTACATGAGAATTTGTCCAATCATCAAGCTCGATATAGGCCATGGACAAATGCGCTAGGAGACGCTCTATCTCGTGTACATTCCGTGGCATCCCTCTCAGACGAGAACATACTGCCGCTATACAGTTTAGGAAAACAAGATCTCTTAGAAACATATGAAAATCCCAGCGATTATAAATCAGATTGCTGATGACTGTAAGAGAAGCTCATGTCCATGCCAAATAAGTACAGCATAAAATTCCTCTCTCATCCTTCACCCTGGGATATACCAACCTTTATCACAATCATTCATCTACAGTCTGCTTGAACAGTCCTACCAAAATCGACTCATTAAACACAGACCGTCATCTTACGGAACAAAAGGGAACTCCTTTAAAAATGGCCCGATTTTCTACTCAAGTCTCGGGGTACCATGTTCTCGTCACCGGTATGTTCGTTTGTTTCTCGAACGCGGAAAACCCATCTCATCCAGTATAGGTGGCACAAAGGGCATTGGAAAGTCTGTTGTCGAGGAATTCTTGGCCGAGGGGGCCAACGTTTCGTATTGTGCCAGAACCGTTCGCGGCGACGAGTTCGCTGGCTTCAAAGATGCAACAAACGGTGCTCGCGCCGTAGGCACCCAAGTCGACATCACAGACCTACCTGCCATCGCCAGTTGGGTAGAGAAGTCTGCCAAAGAATTTGGAAGAATCAACGTCGTTGTAGCCAATGGTTCGTATGCTCTCATCACATTATGCCATCCAGTATTGCTCACTTATCTTTCTTCGGGGGACAGCTCACACGGGCGAGGGAAAAGCAGAAATTGAGAGTTGGCGACACAAGTTTGAGGGTGATATACTTGGCCTCATCACTCTCATTGAATCTGCAACACCTCATCTCGCTGCGCAAGCTGGCGATGCCTCTATTGTGGTCATCTCTTCCCTCGCGGGCTACGAAACTCGCCACCCAGACGTTGCCGGGCCGTACTCAACCTTGAAACGTGCACAAGCAACCCTAGCCAAAGACTACAGTCGCAAGCTCTTGCCGATTGGCATCCGCATAAATACAGTGGCGCCGGGATTTGTTTTGGCACCGGATATCACGCATCCTGATGGCACTGTGGAGCTAAGCACGCTGAACAGGGCAAAGGATATGTATCCGGAGTTCATAGCACAGATTGAAGAGGTTGTTCCCTTGAAGAGGGCCGGGACAGTGGAGGAGATCTCCAACACTGTTTTATTCTTGGCCTCCAGGCTCTCTGGCTACACAGCGGGAGCAACCTTGATCATCGATGGCGGAGTTAGTCTGACTATGTGATGCAGCGAATCAGAGGTCCAATAGAAGAGCAGAGAAGTACAAACGCAGCAAGAGGCCGGACTACATCTTTTCGAGAAGATTTATTGAATGGGCGCTCGCTGCTTTAGCCAGATTTTGCCCCTGTTGAGTTGATCCAACATGATTTGGACCAAGCCTAGAGTACTGTCTAATGTCAATGTAATTTGACTCAATCGGAACCTATGCTTGCGAACCACTGGTATCCAGCTCCTCCTATCGCCTTCGTGGCAGGAGTTTAATTGTGGGATCCGTTATGTATGACACGTCGTAGACTATGTTCTTAGGCTTGGCTCCTCTGCTCTCATTGGAGTGGAAGATGGCCTTATATTATTTTCTTTCTGTAGAGTTGATTCCAATACTAAAGATGGTCAGTCCATTCTCCAGGAGTTAGCAAGTCCCGAATAATTCTGGAATGTTTTACATTAACTAACTAAAAAGATGTGATATATCTGAAAGAGACGGAGTTTGCTCCCCTCGGAAGTCGTAGACCGCCACAATATAGCAAAGATATCCATAATCCCTCGTCACGAAGCGACTGTTCCATGTCAGTCATATAGCCACTGTTGTAATAAGGAATCAGTCATAGCGGTCAGATATAATTGCATCCATGTCCGCTCCTACTGCATAGTGATCCTCAATATCCACTTCACCGCTTAAAACTCTGCTTCATTCTATCAAACTCCATATTCAATCATGCAATGTTGCCTTGCTGATGTGCAATCACCCCCTTATATCTCTGAAGCGTATTCCGTAAGATCCTGATGGCCTCGATGCGAGTTTTCACAAGCTCGGGAGACGTCAAGTTCACCGTGGTTGTAGCCGTGGAGGAACAGGGCTCAACCAGAACTGTGAAAGCCGGGAGGAGATAGTCTGTAGTAGTCGCAAGGGAGAATGGAAGGCGGATTCTCGGAGAAAGGAAAGTGTTAAGTCGCGGCG
Source organism: Paramyrothecium roridum (assembly GCA_003012165.1). Taxonomy (NCBI): domain Eukaryota; kingdom Fungi; phylum Ascomycota; class Sordariomycetes; order Hypocreales; family Stachybotryaceae; genus Paramyrothecium; species Paramyrothecium roridum. The sequence goes on from PXOD01001077.1 coordinate 4,924, forward strand.
TTAATAGGGCTGGCAGATCCGTCGTCCTTCTGGTATGTCCTTCCGTCTCCATGCTTTCCCTCGGCAACCTTGCCTTCCTTTACTGGCCGCTTTTCATAGACAATTTCGGACAACGGCTCCCCCCTATCATCATATTCGTTATTATTATTTTCATTATCTTCTTCATCTTTATAATCGATTCCACATCCAGAGGGTTAGTTATAAGCTATACCCTCTTCAATCTATCTTCATGGCCTCAGTTTGAATTATAAATAAAAACCGCCTATAGGTAACTTTTGGAGATAGTAGGTAGGGAATAAAGAAATAAAAGATCAATTAAAAATAATTAATTTAAATATTAAGTTAATACTCCACTCATTAAAGATTTTCAAAATGCTTTTAAAGGAATTATTTAGCGTATCATTAAATATAATATTAAGGAATTAGTAATTAAATATCAGTATCAAGATAGAACTTTTATTACCTAGCTATAGGAGTAGATTTTAAATGAATACCTTGCTGCCTACTACCAAACTTAATAGTGGAAGTAGTATTAATCTACTGCTTGAGCCAACCCAGGTAGCACGTCCAATAATGTATATGAAGAGTAATATCTCTTGGTCTGTAAGGTGGTAGCGATTGTCGTCTAGCAACTTCGTGGCGCGTTCCAGGATTCAACGTCTCTCGTCATCAGCCACAGTATATGGTCATTGAGAAGTGAAGTACGTATTATTATAAGGGTTGATTTTGCCCGATACTCCTCCATCGCCGACAATGTGTGGGACAGCAGGAGACAGTGCATCCTTGGCTTGGTCCGTAGCATCGAATTTAACCTTGAAGATAGCCTCAAGCCACTCCTGGAGCTGTCCCGCGTCCTCTCCCTCCAAAGGCCTGAAGGTAATTTGCTGCATCTCCTCCCACCCTTCTACATAGCCACTTCCCCTTTCACCTGTCGGTGGATCACGAGATGCTCCAAGTCTTCTTGGGGGAGCTACTTCCATGGTGGGAAGGATTGTATCATATTCGATGGTAATGCAAGCTTAGTACCAGCAGTACCGGGCCTTGCTGAGTGTTTCTGATGGGGTGCTATATGGGCTTTCTTCCTCATACCAGCCTTTTGTGCGGCCGTGTGCGTGTTGTTTGCTGTGAAGGGAAGCGGATAGGGGGCCGACGGTTGCGATATGTCTCCGTCCAGTTTGTGATGCTCCACAATAAGAATATGGTCTTCAATCAAGGCATTGCAGACCATGAAAGGATTCGGCGACGGACCGATATTATTGGATGCAGGATGTAGGAGAGAAGAGAAAGAAGAAGGAAAGAAAGTAGAGAGGGAAAAAAATAACTTCTAGAACTGTATGGCTACCGGCAGCTGGCTGGGGCTGCTAACTATTAGTAACGATTAGCCTCCATTCATTTGGAGTACATTCCACCTTTTTAAGCGGCGCCAGATTTTTGTTTAAAAACATTCCTATTCAATCTTACCAACTCCTAAAGAGGAATAAAATAATGCCCATTAAAGAATGAATATTTTATAATATAGTTCAGTAACAAAGAAGGTCAAGCATCAGCATAGAAGCCCGCCTATAGCTATACTCTCCTCTAATAATTAGTCTCCGTTTATTTGGAGTGTATCTCATTTTCTCAAGCGGCCTGAGGTATTTAAAAAGTTCTATTAAATCTTGCTAACTCTTAGAGAACGCGATAGATACTGCTCATTGTGAAACCAATCATTTATAACCTAATTTAAGATTTTTTAAAAAATTAAGCATCAGTATAGGAGCCCATCCCGTGCTGTCAGCCGGGAATTTTCCAGAATCAAACATAGCGACGAGTACAATCTTTACCTATCTGCAAGTACTTATTAGGAGTGTGCAAGGTGTTGCCAGTGATAAAGGCCAAATTGGCATACCTAACAAATTGTTGCACGGAGACTGGGGGAGGTCCGGACGCAGTCCCAGTTGAGATTGCAGGCTCTATTGCATGGCAAAACACGAAGAGTAAGTGGGCAAAGAGCTCGAACGACCCTTGCAGTGCCACCAAGTCAAATTGCTGTTGTGTGTCAGAGCATCACGGAAGAGTTCGACAGCGCGGGTCAAAGTACCAGGTGGCGTAAATGGTCAGGCAGTAGTAGAGCAGTGTGTTGAACGAACCAGCTATGAATGTGTGTAAAGTCAAGGTAAGGAAGCTCGAGATGGAGGAGAAAGAGAAGAAGGAAATGTGTGGTGTTGACAAGGGCTGGCGAGTGAAGCAGTGCACAGTGTGAGACAGGGACGGTGAATAGAGCAGAAGACGCAACTCATCACCGACTCAGGCTCATTGGCACGAGGGGTGAGGGAGAATAAACCTCGCCGGCTGTCACCATTTATGGGCTGGAGTGGTGAAGTATCTCGACGCATGGCACCTGGCGAGCACGCACAGTACTCAAACACATGCCTTTCACTATATTAACCCTCATCCTCAGCCCTGCACTCGCCATATTTTCCTTCCTCTCTTTCTTTTTCTTTCTGACTTCCTTTCAACATTATCAGGCGGTTCTTCTTCTCTCATTAGAGCAGAGCATCAGTCAGCAGAGCTACCTTACCATATCGAATCCCGATCTCTATCCGCCATTTACGTCTTTTCAAGCTTCACCCTACCGCCTGCACAACAAAGGCCCCCAGGATCCCTCCTCTTGGAGCACCATTTTGCCCAGAGCTAATCCCGACCTACAAGCACCTTCCGTGCTTAGCTGACAGACACTCAGTCCCGAAGTCCAGGGTGCCAGTAAGTCTGCTGCCACCCTCCTGTATCTTCTCTATCACAAGGTTGCTGATATGAGAATCCTCCTGTCAAACAGAAGATAGGAAGCCAACCCAGTGCCTCATCGGACAGTCGTTTGTTGCAGTTTGAGACTATTCTTGATACATCCACACAACCAGGTCAATATGTCGGAACAACTCCCCGATACTCTCAAGGGCAGTGGCGACTTTGAGTTGCTCGATGACCTTTTTCATGGTCATGAAGCTTGGACCATTGAGAAGGTTCATCGAGCTGTCGATGCATTCAAGGTAAGTGAAGATTCGCAAAATGAGACCAAGTTCCGACAAATGTTGACCCTTTAGGCCTTGTGGCCATCATCATCTGCGCCACCAACTCTCGAGCCCACTGCCTCAATTTTTCTCCAGCTAGCGCAAGCGCTTCGTCAAGACTGCTGCCCAATCCCTGAACGAGCCACAATCGAGAGATGTTTCTATCGACAATTCATAACATACTTTGACCGCATGTGCAATGTGGACGACCATACGCTAAAATCTGTCGACACTTGCCTGTTGGTAGCCTACAAGGCCATCATCGGGGATGCAGCTGATAGGGAGGAGCGCAAGCCCGTAGTGGCGGTGCGACCTGAAGATTCGGAGAAAGCCTTGCTTAGACAATGCGACGGGATTATTCAGAAATACCAAGCTGTGTCTGATTTCATCCAGAAGGAGATTGACAAACGACGCATGGAGTGCCCATCCAACCTGTTTGATCCATCGTCTGAGAGTCTCGAGAGGGTACTTGCGGCTTTTCACTCTGCTGTCGACGAAGATGGCTGTCACGCTGCTGGTTCAGACATCGAAAAAATCATTCAACAAGGCTCACCCAAAGCGCTACTTGTCGTGAAAGAAAATATCGACACAAAGATCTTATCCTTCAAGAATCTCATCAAGGCCACGGTCAACCCTGCTCTGGCAAGCACGAGTAAATAGACGAATCATTTCCCGGGGGACCTGGTTCCTAGTACAATCAGGAAGACAAGCCGCCGCCAAGGCAAGCGAAAGAACCGTGCTCGAATAAGCTACATTGAATAGATTCTCAAATTGATAGAATACGACGCTTTGGATTCTTTTGCGCCGTACTAACAAGGTACGCCAACAGAACACTTTGGCAGTATTTAATGACTTTCCACGACATCTTTTGCTGCTCGCTACTATTACGCCAGACAGGAAGTAGATGGGGTCGCCTGGTGGGCAACTGATGGGTGGTTTTTTGGAAGGTGGTTCTCTGGCACTTTTGAGTCGCGATCAGGATCATCTTCTAAGAACATATAGATGCTGGTGTAAATAGCTCAATTTCTCGCTCTTCCGCCCTTCCCATGAACCACAGAGTCACTTTTGCCACTTTTAGGTAGTGGTCAGTAACAAGCTTATGCATAAGTGAGCTTACGAAAACTGGAGGCATAATTTTCGGGTCGTTCGTCTTGCTGCTAAGCTGCCGCAGGCTGTCACCGTTCAACTCTCCTCTTTGACCACTCTCTGTTGTGTCCTGTACACGGAGAGACTCAAGAGACGGCATGATTCTTGGAATAGTAGGGCGATACAAGTTTCACTCGGTGCTGCATTATGAGCCCAAGAAAATATTTAATTTAGGAGGAAAGGAAGATCAATAAATTACAAATAAGAATACCAAATAAATATTCTGCAATTAAAAGTATTTTCAACTTTGCTAACTAAATTTAATCATCACTAATTGTTCTAATAAAACATCAAACGGGTTGTATACTATTATTCTGCAAAATTCTTATCGAATAACTATAGCGCGCCTACACCCACGCTTTCCCACCGCATAGCGTAGACCTCGAGTTAATTCGCAGCAGCCGGCGCCGGGCTCTGGAACGTTGGCCTGGAACGCGTGAGTAATGCACACCTATTACGGGTCGCCCATCATCCAGATGGGATGTAGCTTCCCGAGTCGACATCTCTTAGCCAATCTCTCAGCACAAGTAGCGATGTGTGGAGTCGTCAGAAGGTCTCAACATTCCTGATACATTACCAACTGTCGCATCATCTTCTTGGAAGCTGTTGAAGACGAAACCTTGACATCTTCGTTGTTCATGGTGGGACATCGAATGGCCTCCTCTAACAACATTTGCTGCTGCCCGTCGGTGTCTTCATCTTTGTCTACGCCCTAGTTCTTCAAATTTCCAGGTAGCAGGTCCTCGGCGCTCGTCTTGCAATTGCCGACACTGGCCTAGCAGTTGCAGGGTAGCAGGCAAGTACTTGCAGGACTCTTGAACGGAAGATCTTTATATGAGGACACATTTCAGTCGTAAATCTCTATATCTGGTTTGCATCACACTGCCTGCGCTACCAAACAAGCAAAGCTGTTATCGACTTACTATTTTAGCTAGTTCTGCTCATTTGAAAGCCTTTGGGTTTTGGACGGGGTATGGAAATATGCGTCTCACTGACGGAATGCAAAACAACGCGTGACCGTGATTCGACCTTCTCATGAATAATTTGATCCCAGTTACTAGCCAGGGCCAGTCCTCGGTGTCGCCTCTTTGGGGCTGTAAAATGACAAGCTGACTTTGCCGAGTATGTTCACCAGATCAAGCGGCTTCTGAAGTCAGGTATTCCCGGGGACTACGCCTCAGTCTATCTTCGATAGTCTCGGAAAACGTTGTCCTCACCGTAAGTTCACCATGTACATAAGGGAAATGTCGGGAAGGCCGGGCATCGCAGCTATGGCTCAAGGTATCTCATATCACGCGCGTCTGCGATGGCTTTGCTGCGCCAAGTGGCGTGACAATTGGAATCATCCGTGCTCAACCCAGAGTTCGTGTTCAGTTCAGTGTTCCACGCGTCAGGCTAAGTCCTCACCGTAACCCATGGTCAGGTAAGCTGACGTATGTTGGGGCTGTTGGCTCCTGAAATGCCGGTGTTCCAACAGGTCGACGAGCGGAACACATCATCCGTTCCCGCTGCGGCTTGGTCACTTTACGGGAATAGCAACAACATAGGTGAGGCAAGGCCCCTATCCTTTACACCCTAGTGGCTGTGGAACCTGGAATTGTCGGCATCGGATACTTGGCTTGCCCAATGCGGATTATGTTTATCCAGAATAAGCTATGCCGGCCCAGGCGGCCAGCTCACGGGCTCCACGATCTTTACATGCCGGACAGGTTCCGGGTTCTACGGACTTCCTCGCTAATTCTGACCCGCCCCCGCCCCGTGGCACCAGTGCCACAGCTAAGGTACAGCATCATTCTCAAATGCTGGTTTATGGGCTCCGGTTGTGAATAAACTCGAAAAGGTTTCGTAAGGAGCTCGGGCACAGTGGGTTAGATAGATACTAGTATATCTCAGGTGCATCGTTGTCAAATGGCTTGTTGATGGCCGTTGCGAAACCCGACTTCCGGCAGAGGACGCACAACCCCAGGCCCGAGCCATGCTGTAGGGACAAGACCCACTCGCTACCGTCAAGTGATGCTTGATGCATGCAGCCTAGTACTATTGAAGCCTGTTAAGCCCAAGTGGGCAACAGATGGCGCGAAATGCCGCAATAGGCTCAGACTACAGGGGTAGGAATGATGCTCCGTGGCGTCGTTTGCGCACTAGGAAGCCAGTGATCGGCGACGTAAACACGTTCGCCTGCAGCAACCAGGGGCTGCACATGGGCAGACGCCCCAGCCGGACTGTCGTGATTGATACGAAGCTATACTTGATTCTGTTATAGGTGAGGGCTGCCCTGGTAAACTTGCTCGTACATCGGTAAATAATCCGCACTAAGACTTGAGACGTGCAAGAGGGCTTTTCCGCGACGAATCCGTCCCACCTCTACCGGAACAGGATCAAGTGGCCGTCGCGAGTGATCGTCTGACGACTGCCTCAATCAGGACATCTCCACCAAACAACATGTGTTGAGGAGGAAATTGAGGGGCCGGACGGCTTCTAGACCATGGAACGAGCAGTATAGCATGAGGCCAAGCTTAGCAGTCGTTTGCCCATTACACCCGGCTACACTGCGTTGCGTTAGGTCGAGCCAATCTTCCAAGGCCTCTGCCTGCTTGCCGTCGCAAATAGACAACATGGGATCCAGTATTTCCATATTGCAATCAAAGCGACGACGACTGGGCTCCTCTGGTTGGAGGAAATTACCCGGGTTTCGCTCTGGGCCCATACCAATACTTGGCTCCAATGGCGTAGTGGCTGGTAGGTGGGATAATTCGGTCGGAAATTCCGCCAGGGTCGACTCCCCCTGACTCAAGCCCCAGATCGACGGTATTGCTGGATTGGTTGGCCCGATGTCCGCGCGACAGGCACCGTTTCACGAGTAAATTGAATTAAGCTTCTTTGCAAGTGCCGGCAGCCCACAGTAGCGTCTCAGAGCCAATGTGGGGAGCCAAACAACACCTTCCGGGAAAAGCTTGGCTCCGTTTGCCTCAATCCTGGGGATAGCCTCGAGTTCCGAGGGACAATTCGAGAAATTCTACTCTTGGCAGATGTTCCTCCAATCATGCCGTCGGTAGTCAGGATCATGCCATGGGTCGTCAGGGTTATGTCGTGGGAGGGTCACGATAAAGGGGAATGTCGAAAAGTAGATAAAGCGTGGACAAGCCGCCCTTCAACTCAGAACTTCCTCACCACTCAATCCAACAAGCAACTCAATCACAGCTTCAGAACTTTCACATCTTCTCCATCTTCTTCGAACCAACTGAACCATCCAAAATGCAGTACTCCGCTCTCCTCCTCGTTGCCGCCTCCGGCCTTGTTTCAGCCCAGACTCTGAACATTCCTACCCGTGTCGGCAGCGTCGTCGCTCTTTCTCAGCCTTCTACTATTAGCGGCTCCGTCGACCTTGGCAACCGCGAGTTTGACCGTGGTGTCGCCTGCGGTGATGGCGAGAACGGCAGTGGTGATGCCGTCTTCATCCTGAAGAACGGCGCCACCCTGTCCAACGTCATCATCGGTTCCCGCCAACGAGAGGGCGTTCACTGTGAAGGAGCTTGCACTCTTAGAAACGTGTGGTTCCGCGATGTTTGCGAGGGTGAGTCATTTACAAGGCGTCAGGAGGTCGTGAGACTAACAACGTGGACATAGATGCTGTTTCAGCCCTCGGAACCGGCAACGTCCTCATCCAGGGCGGTGGTGCCCAGAACGCCGACGACAAGGTCGTTCAGCACAACGGCCGCGGTACCGTTACGATCCGAGACTTCACTGTTGTGAACGCTGGCAAGCTCTACCGCAGCTGCGGCGACTGCACCGGCAACGGCGGGCCCCGCAACGTTGTTCTCGACAACATCCGCGCCAACGGCATGACCTCGGACCTCGTCGGTATCAACTCCAACTTCGGCGACACCGCCACCATCAACAACTCTTGCGGTAACACCAAGAAGGTCTGCCAGGAGTACAAGGGTGTCGTCAAGGGCAATGGCAGCAGCTCCAAGGTTTCCACCACCGGAAACTGCCAGGGCAACCAGGGCAAGCTTTCCAAGCTCCCCACCTGCTAAGCAAATAGTTTAAGCAAAACTTGCCTTCTCAGGCGTTGACTATGGTTGAACCAGTTGGTCAAGGCGATCATTTGATCATTTGAAGCTGTACATCGATTCTGTCGAGCTAACCAGTTAGCTCAGTATATATAACGGTCATTACCTTACAACTCTCTCTCTATCAGTGATTCTTGTTTGCCAACTACTTCTCTTTCCCGAAGTCCAGCTATGTCTTTTGTTATGTCACTGTCGCCCCGTTAGTAGAAGCTATCGTTCCCTACAGCCAAGTCTCGCCCTACGTAGACGGCTGCAGACCAGAGCGAAAACATCAAACCTTGTCCATTGACCCGGTTTCGTGAACTGCTTGGCAGCCACCCTTCTCCACTCGTGACGGTTCTAAAGATCCGACACTTACTTTCCTTCCATGCATAACAACACCTCCGTGTATCAAGGACATAAATGATGCCTGGGGAGCAGGCTGGAGGAACTTAAACAAGATCCCTGACAGCTCTTCCCAGTGGTCAATGCTCGTTGCGCTGGTCACGATGATCGACATGGGCTCCTCGCAATCCCGAGGGCCATCTTTCCACTCCCAAGTCAATGAATGCGAGCACCTCGCTCTAATATGGTGGACGGCCAGTTCCGCCTCTCCAGCCCGTGAGCACTTCCCCCACAAATTGATGTATCCAGCGGTAGTGGGTTGACATGTGGTAGGCTTAACGTCGCGTCATGAGCACGCAGGATATTTGATGATGATGGCAAAGAAGGATTACTGAAGGGGAAATAAAATATAGAAGAAAAGTTATATTATTAAAAGGTTATTAATGGTTCTTAACAGAGTTTTTGAATAAATAATTAATGATAATCTTTAAGATCTAACAAGTTTACATCATATTCTTCTGCGCAAGGTTTATTGACCATCTGTAGGGTAAGCATTGTTCGACCGATGAGTGGGAGACGGGAAACGACATCTGTATGACGACCTCGACGAATGGATGGGATCCGCTACTTGCGATGTTCTTTGAGGCTCGTTCTCGTGCCTCTTTAGTAAAATTACACGCCATTGCTGTCGGCTACCTATGCCGACCAGTGACTTGTCATTGCTTGGCACCGTGTCCGCCCAAGACAATAGTCCTTAGCCATGTATGCGTTGGCAGTTCACTTGGCGAGTGATTGCGCGTCTATTTTGCAATATGTACCAGAATTTACTTGTATGCTGCGCTGGCCGCTTCCCCTTGCTTCAGCTTGTCTGGTTATATTCATTGTATTGACTGTGAGTTGCCTGCCGTGTCTCAAACATGGCACCTTTAATCCGACTTGGCAATCTTGGCTCTCTTGGCAATGACAAGCTTCGATGCATGTACTGATCGAAAGCATGGGTTCACGCCTACTTAAGGTTTTGTTCATAATGGCCTTCTTTGTTTGTAGTATATAAAAGAGCCCAATTCAGTTTCTTCAAATCCATCTTCAAAAGTTCCGCACCAGTCTATAAACTACATCGACATCTTCCAAGTCTTCCAACAATCTTTGCAGAGAAAGGATAGTAATCAACAATACCCAAGATGCCGGTTATGAACCCCTATTACGGCAACGTCGAAGGCGGCGAGGAATTTGTCAGCTTTGCGCAAGATGATGACGTTCACGTCTCATCGCTCGATGTTTGGACGCATATCATCCCAGGGGACTACGAGGTCATCAAGGCTATACGGATCAGCTGGAGTGACGGTTCAGACAGAATGTACGGCGAACCCAACGACGACAACCCTGCAGCATCTGCAAGATTTGAGCATGATGAGCAAATCACGAAGATGGTCATCCATTCCGGCGCTTGGGTGGACTCTATTTACTTCGAGTCCACCGAACAGCCTGACGGTCAGACTTTGGGAGGCGGCGGGGGAGATGCCTGGGAGCAGGATGTTGGAAACGGTGTGTTCCTGGGATTATGGGGGCGATCCGGCACCGCTATTGATGCGCTTGCGACCGTGTTCAAGCGGGATGATTGATCGGAACGCCTCAATTTACGGCGACATCAAGGAGCTGTGTTATTGGGTGCAGCAAGACTGGAAAAAGTCGACTCATAGAAGTCACAACCTGCGCTACAAGCTTTGGAGAAATGTAGAGAACAAAGCAAGAAATCCAGCCGCAAGCTGTGGGATGTGGAATCTTTGCAGTTTGTAAGCAGTTCAGTTTGTTGGACATCGAACACGTCAATGGAGTACATTTCTCTCAAGCTTTGGAGAAGAACATTCCATTGGGTGGTGGTGAGCCAGCGCGACATGTTATTACTGATGGAGTTATGCTTGTCTTCCGGTCGTGTCGCAGATTTCCCTGGCGACTCACACGCTAACCTGGGCATGTATTCAGGCGGTTGCATCAAGTCTTCTCGAGATGTGAGGCCCTTGTCATTCTCATCCGGGCTAATTCTGGCGTAGCCTTCCTTTTCTCCACCATCAGTAAGCACGGTCCACACTCACCCCTTTCTTCTGCCGTTCTGCTGTCGGCTACTACGGGCGCATCCTCCCTGCCATCCTCCTTTGTATATGAAACAAGGATATTGGGGGCTAGTGGCGCAGTTCAACTCTATTATAGTTGCAGTAATCCGTCGTCACGTGCTGCCACTTTTGCGAATCAATCCCTGCGAACATGCGATTTTGGATTCACGCGGCTTCGCCTTTTTATACCGTTATACAACCGCGACTTCAATCCCGTTTTTTTTTCACGCTCGCCTGTCAATGCGGCTAGAAACAGTAATCTACAATTTCATTTTTCCCATCTCTTTGCACGCATCTCTCATGGAATCCATTCTGTCAGATACACCCCCAAACGTTGACAATCGGCTTGTGCCTTCAAAGCTATGCCCGACATGCCAGCAATTCTTCGACTCACCGGTGGACACTTCAACGACTGAGAAATACAAAGAAATTGTCCATAGCCAAAATCTGACCCATCTCAACTCTAGGGCAATGGGAGGCTGCGCCGTGTGTACAAATATGAGCCATTTGGTGCAATCTCATCTGTCAGATTCGCAGGACACCACTAATAGTAATCTTTCATTTTCGGTTTTGCCACGACATGCCACAATTACAAAGTCCACGTGGAACCTGCCTTCGTGGCTTGATAGTGGGTTCTCCATATTGAAGGGGGCGGTTGAAAGAAAACCAAGCTGGCATTTATTTGGTCGCCTTGGTTCCGCATCCAATATAGGTGTCGATTACTCGTTGGTTCCCGCAGAATGTAAGATTTAAAGAGAGTCACTGAAACATAGACTGTCTGATCCATTGTTGCTTGTCAGCTAACAGCTCGAGTCAGATGCAATTGGTAGCCTGGAGTTTCCTGGAGACGAATCCCAAAAGGGGCAATACGGCATTGGACCATCGACTGACTCGTTAACAAGCCGCAATTTAGTGCGACAATGGCACTTTGACTGCGTAAAGAATCACGCAGCTTGTCGAAGAAAAGATTCCAGCAGAAATTGGATGCCCACCCGTGTTCTTGAGATTCAACCACAGTCCGAGACTTTCCGCATTGTAAGAAGCGAAAGTCTTGAGGCTAGAGCTCCTTATGTTGCCTTGAGTCATTGTTGGGGAGGTGCAGACATCTTAACCCTGAATGACAAGACCATTGATGAGCTGGTCAGTAGCATGCCTACTTCTCGCTTGGCCAAATCATTTCGAGATGCCATATCGGTGTGTGGTTGGCTGGGCTACAAATACCTTTGGATTGATACCCTCTGTATTCAGCAAGATTTGTATGAGGACTGGGTGGCGGAGGCCAATGCAATGGCGGAGGTCTACAGCCACGCCAGCCTTGTCATCGCGGCAGCGCATGCTGAGAACGCTTATCAAGGGTTATTCGTTCGACGTGTCCCTCTTGCGGTGGCAGCCCCGTTGGTTCGCTGCTCATGGGCGTGCGATGGGTCGCCTCAATGGTATTACCTTGTCAACGGACGTATCTGGGAAAGCGGTATTGAACATTGCAAACTTTCTAGACGAGCATGGACTGTGCAAGAGCGATGCCTTTCCTCCAGAACCGTATACTTTTCTGATCAGCAGATATTCTACCGCTGCGCAAAGATGGATGTTTGCGAGTCTTTCCCGGTTGGAGTGACTCCGGATCAGATTGAAGACTCATCTGTTCGATCTATTCACAAAAACTATGAGCCTCGCAGATTGTGGAGCGTCATCGCGGCGGCCTATTCCAAAACTGCACTCACAAAAGATACAGATAAGCTAGTAGCTCTGGCTGGCGTTGCTGAGAAGCTGTCGCTAATGTTGAACGATGAGTACTTGGTTGGCCTTTGGCGATTCAATCTGGTCCACGAACTTCTGTGGCAAGGTTCTGGAGTGGGGGGCATTCGTTCTAGGCCAGACCCATGCCTTGCCCCGTCTTGGTCATGGCTATCTCTTAAGGGGGTCGGGGTTGGTCATGTCTCAGGCTCATGTGACTCCCAATGTGAGCATCACATTGAGATCGTAGAGGCTGCAGTAGAGCTTGTCCATCCAGATAACCGTTACGGGGACATTGTGGCGGAGTCTGCCTATATCCAAGTACGCGGGCGATTAAAGCCTGCCAGTTGGTCATTGAAACGGCGATACTGTTCAACAGACTGGAGGAGATACCAAATCACAATCAACAGGGCCGACGCAGGCTGGGCGAAGATCCATGACCTTGATGATACAGATCTAGGTCTGATGCATCCCGACACAATTGATCCATCAATCGTATGGCGCGAAATCTTCCTGCTGCCGACGGTGACCGGGGAAGATGGAAGAAGCGAGTGTCTTGTTCTGACACCAAAGATTAAAGATGCAGAGGTGTATGAGAGAATTGGTCATATCAAATGTAGGAAACCCGAACCGAAGCTATTCCAGCGTCAAGTAGAGAAATACGGTTGTGACGCCAGGCTGAATGCCGCATCGGCAACCGAAGAAGGGAGCAAGTGGGAAGACATTCCTGTGCAAGATGTTGTTCTCGTGTAGGTGCCCGAAGAGCCGGATGTTGGACGACGGACATTCAGGGCAGCCGGAAGTTCACCAGCCTTTCCGTGCTTCGGATTGAATCCGAGGCTGCTGTGGCGACGCTTGCGTAATTCAGCGTACAAGGATGGGTCAAGGTTTTTCTTCTCTCACCCAAACACAATTACGTAAATTGCTTCTTTGAGTATTTACAAACAGTGCGTAAGTGTGCTTGTGAGAGAAGCCATGTGCAATGTGAAACGATTGCTGACTCGCTGGGTTCAACGGCCGCGCAGAAGTAGACAATTCATTCGTCAGAGCAACGACCGAGCAATGAAGACAACAGAAATCGACACTATGCAGTCGGATCTGTGCGTCTAGGTTCACCGGGTTCATGCGCCACAATCAAGACAACGTTTTCAGCAATTTAAACCTCGGCTAGTGCACTGTAAGACTTTTACCATGTGTCCATCCGACTGCCATGTGCTCCAGTCACCGTTTTCACCTTTCATTCCATCCGACCAGCCCGGGTCGAGTCTCCAAGCACCCAGTCACGCCCATGTCCTCAATTTTGTGCTTCTCGAGTCGCCTTCGGTCGACCCGTCGTGAACCGATCACTGACGGGCTTGTGCGAATGCAATGCTGTATACCTTATGCATTTGCTTTTTGCCCCAACAAAGATACCAAACAAGGTTGTAAGCAGTCAAAGCACACGGCTCTTGATTTGCTCGCCCGGAACCCCCAACAGTCCGGACACGAGGTTTGAGCATCGACATTTCATGACTGGTGATCGATCTGTTCGGATAAGTGGACGAAGCCTGAGGCATCATGCCTCGTCAAGATATCAATCAGGGGCTCCCATTTAAGGGAATTCCAAGGAAGCGTCGCTTATTGAAACATAGAACAACTGGAGCATGTCCTGACATCCCATCCCATTTACGCTGCAACCTCGTCCCCACACTCGTTTATCGGACAGCTTGACACAGCACACCCTGCTCTGTATTTCTCCGGGACATTACTTAGCATGACCCCAGGGCGATAGGTGATTCAATCCGGCCTTCTCTTGTTCTTACCACCATCGACTCCAAGCAGGATGGCTCGACTCACGACTGAGAATTTGAGTCGTCGCGATTCGGCCATGCCCGATGACGACACCGAACGCTCGTCCTGCGAGAGGTCCCACGAGAGCGAGAAGAGCATTGTAGAGGAAATAGGGCCGCACGATGCCAATATTGTGGACTTTGACGGTCCCGATGACCCAGAGAATCCGCTGAACTGGTCGACGGCAAGGAAGACGACCTCGATTACCATTGTGTCCATGACCGCATTCCTTTCGTAAGTCCCGAATGCAACCCTTTCCATGCGGGCTTGATGCAGGTTCGCAGAGCTAACCCCTATGTCCTCTGCCAAGACCTATTGGCTCCACCATTAGCGCCGCGGCGGCGTCCCATATTATGCAGGACCTTGGCACCACGAACCATTCGCTGGGGGCTTTCATGACGACCATCTACCTGCTCGGATACGCCTTCGGTCCCTTTGTGATCGCGCCGCTGTCAGAATTGTACGGACGAGCCCTGATATTCCGGATATGCACCCTCCTCTTCGCCATCTTCAATATCGCCTGCGCCATCGCCGGCAGCTTCGACTCCTTGATCGTATATCGCCTGTTGGCGGGCATCGCAGGGTCCTGCCCCGGTACGCTGGGCGCCGGGACCATCGCAGACTTGATTGTGCGGGAGAAGCGCGGGGCTGTCATAGCCGCGTATGCCATGGGTCCTGTCCTAGGACCGACCATCGGCCCCATCATCGGTGGCTATCTAGCGCCGGCCGCGGGCTGGCGATGGGGCTTCTGGGTCATGGCTATTGCCTCGGGCGTCATGGCTGTACTCGTTGTTCTTCTCCTGCCCGAATCGTATCCATACGTAATTCTAGAAAGGAAGGCTGCACAACTACGCAAAGAGACTGGGAACCAGCATCTGAGGTCTGCTTTGGACAAAGGCAAGACGCCCAGGCAGCTGTTTGCCTTCTCCATACTCCGCCCTTTCAAGATGCTCCTCTCCCCCATTGTCTTCTTGCTGTCCACCTACGCCGCCACCTCGTATAGTTACGCCTACCTCTGCTTCACCACCTTTCCTCGCATCTTCGAGGACCAATATGGCTTCGGCAGCGGCGCGTCTGGGCTGGTCCCCATCGGGCTTGGGGTGGGATTCTTCGTGGGTCTAGTCTTCTGCGGCACCGTCTCAGACCCCTGGTCCGCCTACCTGACAAAGAAACATGGTGGCGCCGTTAAGCCTGAGTACCGCTTGCCGATATTGATTACCGGCTCCGTTTTTGTCCCTATAGGCCTGTTCTGGTACGGATGGACAGCTGAGTACAAGCTCCACTGGATCGTGCCGATAATTGGCACTTCCTTCATCGGTATTGGCATTGTTACTGCATATGTGGGTTCTCATAACACTCATCGTCAGACAAAGCTCACGATCAGTCCAATAGACAACGAGCGCTACCTATCTTGTCGATGCATACACCACGTATTCCGCTTCCGTCATGGCTGCAAGTACTCTCTGTCGCTGCGTCCTCGGAGCTGTCTTGCCCTTGGCTGGTGGGCCCATGTACGACCGCCTAGGAGTAGGTTGGGGCAATTCGGTTCTTGGTTTTATATCTCTTGCCTTCCTCCCTTTACCACTTACTTTGTACTATTTTGGTGAAAGAATTCGCGAGTCCCGAACTTTCAAGATGGATTTTTAAAAGTACTAATACCCTGTCATGGCTGCCACCGGCCTTCTCGGAAATCAGCCCCTTTTCATCCCAGGAGGCTGATCCACAACCATCTTCTTTCATTTGTTATCTATAGATAGGATGGTAGCTATTGCATTATCACTGGAAAACCAGCATTTCTCAGCCTGATGGCTATTTTCGTTATCACCATCCCCGTACCTCAACCAGAGAGAGAGAAACGGTTGGAAGCTCCATCAAATTCGCTCTGGAAAATATTACTGCGCATTAAATTTCTGACAACGGCATTGAAGTAGGCTTCATAGCACCCATATCACTGCATCAGTCGCTATCTCAAATCTAAGCGCGAAGCAAGAGATATCCCCTTAAGTGCCGTAAGGTGCAGATAATATAGCGGACTAGGATATTGACTAATTAAGACTATTTAAAATCCTATAATCTCCCCCCCCTAGTAAATTAGCTTATAATAGATATACTAATATTTCCCCTTACTATAAATAAATATATTATATTACTTATAGCCTATCTTAATCTACTTTATTAATAGGGGCTCTAGCTATTTTATATAAGGTACCTTATTAAAGCTATTTATATTTAATAGATTAAGGGCCTACTATTTCCTTAGGTATTAATAACTTTTAGTCCTAGGTATAAGATAGTACTTTAAATAGTCCTTATAGTACCCTTATTTATTATAATTAATCTATTTATATTATAAGATTAGTATAAATTTATTCTTAAAGTAA